>JACJUY010018317.1:0-10809 GCA_014220935.1 Platorchestia sp. MABIK
CTAGTGGTGCAAATAATACATTATTCCGCAAGAAATGCAAGACACGGGTAAATGTGATAAAAATATATTTGTGCACCAACACCTACGGTCTGAACGGCATCGACAAGACGACCTGGAAGTCGACAATTCACAACCGTCAGGAAGTGCGGCCAGTTCTGCTAACGCGTCTACTGTTCAGTATTCGCTAAACTTGGACCGTACGTTTAAAGAGGACTTGTACAAGACTTTCATTGATGCCAACACACCTTTGTGGAAATTGACCAATGAAAGCGTTCGATCGTTTCTTGAAAAATATACCGGAAAGAGCATCCCGAATGAATCAACTCTGAGAAAATACTATGTAGATAAAAACTACTCTAAAACACTAAATAAAATAAGGAGAAATGTTCGTGGTAAAGACATTTGGATTTCAATTGATGAAACTACTTATTCACTGGGAGGACATTTAGTGAATGTAATTGTAGGTACCTTAGAAGCGTCAGATGAACAAAGCATTTACTAACAAAAGAGTCTGTCTCGTCAACCAACAGTTCAAATATATCACAGGTATTCAACTCTTCTGATGCATTATTATGGCCAGATGGCATCAAGTATAACAACGTACTTCTATTTGTTACGGATGCTGCTCAGTACATGAAGAAAGCAGCTAGAACTTTGCAGGTTCTGTTTCCTTGCATGATCCATGTTACGTGTTTAGTCCATGGATTTCATAGAATATTCGAAGAAGTTCGCTCGCTATTTCCACATGTGGACAGTTTGATTGCAAATGGCAAGAAAATTTTTCTCAAGTCGCCAAGGTGTGCCCACTTTCGTGACTGTGCTCCAATCCTGAGCTTGCCCCTACAAACCAATTATCACGAGATGGGGAACGTGGTTATCAGCTGCTCTCTATTATTCTTCCAACTTCGAAGCTCTAAAAGATATCTTCAACACTTTGAATACTGAAGACGCTTCCTCCATTCGCATTGTTCAGGAATTGATGCGCAATTCTAGTTTGCAGAACGATCTCTCCTTCATCGAAGCACACTTTCAAACGCTACCGCAAACCATACAAGCGCTAGAAAAAAGGAATATTCCGCTGCATTTTGCTTTAGATTTGGTTGATTGCACTATAGAAAAATTGAGGAGCATTCCCGGAGAAAAAGGAAAACACAAAGCTGAAAAATGTCATAATGTGTTTGATGCTAATGTTGGCCTAGGAAAGATGAAAGATATTGCACAGATTCTTAACGGAACAAATATTCAATGAGTTGGTAGTCTTTCACCGAGCGATGTAGCATGTTTCAAGTGCGCCTCCGTTACATCATTCTCAAAACTTCAGCATATACTCTCGGATCGATGGTTGAGTTTGACTTGTGAAAACGTCAAGAAGCTTATTGTCACAGCTTGTAACAGTGAACTGAATGATGAATAACAAGGTATGATAATAATTTTTGGTTGTATCTATTAACATTGTTTCGGAATTTTCACAGTTGTTGAAGGTAAAATTTTAGTACACGTTACTGTAGAGTTCATTCCATGTTATAGAATAATATTTGTATTTCATATGTATAATGAATTTTAGTTATTAAAAATGTTTTCTCGTGAACATTGCAGTAAAAACAATGCCTTTAATTCGTTTGATTTATTCACTCCTTACCTTAAAACTCATTTTTACGATACTGCAGGACCGGCTGATTATCAGAAAAAGTATGATTTGTTCAATTCCAAAATGCCTGCATTGGATGTCTCAAATGCCTACGAAACTGCCATAAATGCCCATGGATAGTGCCATAAATGCCTACTTACCCGCCATGAATGCCTACGAACATTGCGATAAATGCCTATGGTTAAGTGTCATAGGTGCCTATGTTTAAGTTCCATAAATGCCTTTTTATAAACGCCTAAAAGTCCGGGCTCTACTCATTACATTCACCCACCGACACACAAACAAACACGCATTATAGTTATTATAGGAGGAGGTGAGGAGGAGAGGAGGAGGGGGAAGGAGGAGGGGGAAGGAGGTGGGGAGGAGAAGGAGAGGAGTTGGGAAGAAGGTGGAGACGAGAAGAGGAGGAGGTGNTCGATGAAGGAGAGATCGTTCTGCAAACTAGAATTGCGCATCAATTCCTGAACAATGCGAATGGAGGCAGCGTCTTCAGTATTCGAAGTGTTGAAGACGTCTTTTAGAGCTTCGAAGCTGGAAGAATAATAGAGAGCAGCTGATAACCACGTTCCCCATCTCGTGATAATTGGTTTGTAGGGGGCAAGCTCAGGGTTGGAGCACAGTCATGAAAGTGGGCACACCTTGGCGATTTGAGAAAATTTTTTTTGCCATTTGCAATCAAACTGTCCACATGTGGAAATAGCGAGCGAACTTCTTCGAATATTCTATGAAATCCATGGACTAAACACGTAACATGGATCATGCGAGGAAACAGAACCTGCAAAGTTCTAGATGCTTTCTTCATGTACTGAGCAGCATCCGTAACAAATAGAAGTACGTTGTTATACTTGATGCCATCTGGCCATAATAATGCATCAGAAGAGTTGAATACCTGCGATATATTTGAACTGTTGGTTGACGAGACAGACTCTTTTGTTAGTAAATGCTTTGTCCATTTGACGCTTCTAAGGTACCTACAATTACATTCACTAAATTTCTTCCCAGTGAATAAGTAGTTTCATCAATTGAAATCCAAATGTCTTTACCACGAACATTTCTCCTTATTTTATATAGTGTTTTAGAGTAGTTTTTATCTACATAGTATTTTCTCAGAGTTGATTCATTCGGGATGCTATTTCCGGTATATTTTTCAAGAAACGATCGAACGCTTTCATTGGTCAATTTCCACAAGGGTGTGTTGGCATCAATGAAAGTCTTGTACAAGTCCTCTTTAAACGTACGGTCCAAGTTTAGCGAACACTGAAAAGTAGACGCGTTAGCAGAACTGGCCGCACTTCCTGACGGTTGTGAATTGTCGACTTCCAGGTCGTCTTGTCGATGCCGTTTAGACCGTAGGTGTTGGTGCACAAATATCTTTTTATCACATTTACCCGTGTCTTGCATTTATTGCGGAATAATGTATTATTTGCACCACTAGAAAAAACATTTTCGCCGTATTCTGCTGTGTAACCAAAAATCTTAGCTGCATCTGTTTTTTTTTGGCTTTAAGTATTGATGGGATGGCAATTGAACTTATTTTATTCAAATTAGTAGCAGTAATCTGGAAAGATGGAGAGAGGGAAAAAATGGTTATTTGAAAACACATGTAACAAAATCAACTGGGAATATATTAAGCATCAAATTTTAGTTAGGGCAATTATTTGGATTTATGTAATAACGACCCCGTAAAATACACAGTAAAACCGGCTACCGTAAAAAAGTCACGCCTAACGATCGTTGACACATCGTCATATGATGACCGAAAACCTAAAAACAACAAACTTAACCTAACCACGACCGTGCACCTAACCCACGCTTTACTCTGGGCGTAAACCGGTCCATGGGCGATCAATTTAATTGTCAATATTATTGACTCAAAACATTGATGAGATTTATTGTTCCGCACAAACGGCGTCAATCTTTTCATCAATATAATTGATGAAGACCAGTCATTTGCTCAGCGGACGGCTTACGTGATGGTCGACGAAGAAATTACCATTGTAGCGCTAGCCATGGCACTTTCATCTCCCAGAAAATCCCGCGTAAACGCAAGACATGGGCCAAAAACTGGCTCAGGGAACGTGACAGAATATTCGGAACCCTTCGCATTGCTCAAGGAATTACGTGCAAATGAGCCAGAAGATTTTCAGAACAATCTATGAGTGGACACAACATCATCTGATAAACTAATGCATCCGGGCACTCCATAAAAAGTACCAAGTACGAAGTATCAAGAACTGGAAAGTACCAAGTTTTTACTTTTCAAGATAATTTAAACAAATAGGCTAACAATTATGAATAAAATAACTACATTGAAATTATATAGTATGATAACGAGACAAAAAAATACCAGATATTTGTAGCAGCGTTCTCCAGCATGCAAAACTACCAGATCTGCATGTACACAAAAATGAAATTCCAAGGGTTCCCAGGTTTATATACTACGACATTCAGAGCTAAGAATGAAATATTGACGAACCATCAATAAAAAATCAAACTGATTTGATTGCGTCAATACATTGAGTCAACTAATTGACGGTCATCAATCAAGCCAACAGACGATAAATTAAATTGTCAATATTCATCATTGAAAATTCTATTGACAATTAAATTGTCAATATTCATCATTGACAATTTTATCGACAATTAAATTGATCGTCTATGGGCCGCTTAACCTCGCACGCTCGCTCACAGTGCTTACTAAAAATGATGTTATCACCCGCAACCCAGACCGTACATGCGGTCACTTCCAAACAACCAGTCACAGGCAGCCATCGAATACTTTTTCTCTTAAGGAACTCTTTCCTGATAGTATGTACTAGTTATGTTAGGTTGCAATACTCTAGAAACAACAAATTCAACATGGGCAGCATAAGTAGGCGTTTATGGCATTATGAAGGCATTTATGGCGCTATGAAGACATTTATGGCATTATATGCACTTATGACGCTTTAGGCGTTATAGGCATTGATGCCAAAAGTCCGGGCTTTAGTAATGAGGTTTGTTGGTGTGTCGGTGGGTGAATGTAATGCAGGTTTGTTTGCGTCGGTGGGTGAAAGTAATGCAGGTTTGCTTGTGTGTCAGTGGGTGAATGTAATGAGGTTTGCTGTGTGTGAATTGTGGGTTGTGGATGAATTCAGTGCGTATTTGTTAGTGTGTGTTTTTTTAGTACAAGCTTGGTGCAGCATTAACTACATCGCAATAATCGGACGTTTTTCAACTCATGCACCTTTTCCTATTTTCTTTGTGTCTTTCTCACTTATTCCTCACATTCAGTTACGAAATTAAACATTCCTAAAAACTTAATTTGAGAGCAACTCTTTTCACAATCCATGCGCCGTGACTTGCAATGCGTCACATGCAGCACCAAGGGGAGTGGGAAAGCCTGGCACCACACTCACCCTGCAGCACCGGTAAACCAGTGAGAGCTGCCCCTCAATTTTAGATGCCAAAATTTTTCGTAAGCAATCAACATCAAATTGCTTCCATTGGTTCGAAAGTCGAGTTCAGGAAGATGTGTTCTCACCAAACGCTGATTTCTGAATGATTCACAAAATGTGCAATGCTATTGATTTAAATTTCTGACATAATATACCGTGAAAGAAGAACTTCAGCGAAGAACCAGCTCATATTGCTTGCCTGGTACGATCTTCCAATCAAGATCCAAGTACTCAGGATTGCAATAGCGATGACAATCCTAGACTTTGTGATGTTACTGCGTCCCGTATAATCAAGGATTAGCGGGACACTCAGTTCTAATCAAATCGAGGACCGAGCAAACCAAGTCGCGTTCCCTTAAACTTTACGGTCCAACTCAGCCAGTTCCTGTTCAAATATTCAGGGCGGAAAGACTGCAGAGTTTTGAGTCGACGCTTAGAATTCGGAAGCATTCCTGAGCGCAGTTCCAGCTCCAGCTTCTGTGCCGTCCAGCGTGGGTAAATCAGAACGCTTTCATCTGATGAAAATTGAACTGATCCGTAGTTTGTCTTAGTCGTGGTTATATTTGAAAAATTCAAAAGTATGTGTTTCATCATATATTAATTAATTTTGTTTAAAAATAAATTTCTTGATTCATTTTTATTTCAGACCCAAAGAGCATTCATTAACCCAAATTCCTGGATTGGTGGAGAAAAACGAAACTTAATCAGCCCAGTGCCGATTACTTCATCAAAAGGCCCCAGGATAAATTTTGAAAAGTAAAATTACACAAAAATACGCTGAAAGCTCTCAGAATATTACTTACGTCTCTTACCAAGATGAACCGAAAATAACAGAATGTTTCCGACGCTTTTCTTTGGCTCAGATCATTTTCTTGTATCTTCACAGATGTTCTCAGCGCAGGTGGATAAAAAGTGGAAAAATTTAAATTAGCATTTGCCATGAACTTCAACTGACGGTCGTGTGTGAAAACTGTTAAAGTTAACAACATTTTAGGGTATTTACATGACTAATTAGAACTTCAAAGAATCAAAATTTTTCCAAGGTTCGAACTCTGAACACATTTAGTGTACGAAAAACGTAAACGTAAAAAAGACAATTTCGTACCCCTGATCGAGTACACAGGAGTTGTGTTTCTCTCGCCATACTGCGAGCTCGCATCCTCTTCGCTCGCCGTCTCTCCCAATATGGGCTTAGTTTGCTAGGCCTAAAGCTCTCCGGCCTAGGCTGCAGGCGTTTCAAAATGTCTTTTCACATTCACGGCAGATGACGTTGTCTTAACGCACAGGAAATCGATATCAGTGAACTGCATCAGACTTAAAATAAAGTTTCCTCGTACTTCCACAACTTGTAAACATTCATTCACCGCACCCTACAAAGAAACTGAGAGTAAATTTAACTTTAAGCCGTTCCTCAAATGAATTCAGAATGGTGAAACTAAAGTTAATATTTTAATTTTTATTTCTTTTAAAAACCATACATTCAAAAGTCAATTGCGAGCATTTCCCAGCCAGGCTCGAACACTAACACAACATGTCAGCATCTGTTACGCAACTCTAGCCACCTTGATTAATGCTCCAAGTTTAACACACCGGGTGACAGCGCAAAATAAGGCCGTCACGGGAGGGCGCAGCTCACACGCAAATTTTGGGGTGAAAATTACTCAACTGAGAACTGTAGCATCGTCGGCGGGACATGAGTGGGCACCGGGCCCAGTTGTGCAACGTCAAGGGTGGGGTCCAGTTGTGCAGCGTCAGAGGTGGGCCCCTAGCCCAGTTTTGCAACTATAGGTGAAGAGTGGGTCCCGTGCACAATTGAGTTACAGCCCCCGTATTTCCCCGCACTGAGGCCGTGCACGAGTAAGTGTTTGCGCAAGTCCAGCAGTCGTGCATTTCAAGCCTCCCATGAACAACATCCTGCACGGCATTCATTCGTCACGCCTTCATTAGTCCAACTTGTTTGCTGCTGAATTGTTCATCAGGAGCCGATAATTCCTCAGCGACTGCAGCACCGAGTGCCTCGATCGCCGCCCCCCCGTCTCCTGCGAAGCGCTAATTTCGACAGCATCTTTAAGCTGCCACTTGCAGCTCGCATCGCTCCCGTGTTATTGCCGTCCATGTTCCTGAAAGTGACACGTCACCGTCCTCCGATCTCTGGACAATTTTGACACGCTTAGCACCATCGCATTTTTGGCCAGAGAGCAGGGCTCGTACGGCTGATCATCAACACTGCACAGAATTTCATTGCCATGTTCCATGTGCAAGTGTGCCGGAAACGTGATGTTCTTTCTGAGACAACTTTCAAAAGATTTAAGATGTCGAGACAAATTTTTTTGTTTTTGTGGTTACGAGTCTAGTAATTCTAATAACAGTGAAAAAGCGCATCGTGAGAAACGAGTATAATGTAAGTAAACCCCATTTATTTTTCGAATAAACGTGTAAAATAAATGGGGTTTACAACACCGCAACAATTACTGCTGAATCTCGTGAACATTAAAGTTAGCGTCGTGTGGATCTTTGGTGCCCAGCAGCAATTCTTTGGAGAAAATTTTCATTTTTTAACGACAGCTTATCTCTGATTAAAGTTCCGAATTTTCTCACGAAATCGGAAGAATTGAAACATTGGGCTTTAAACAAATTGGGCTTTGAATTTTTAATAGAATTGTGTTGACTTCATCTGCAAACGTAGCAATTTTTACAATTTTTCACAAAGAGGAAAAAACGGCAATGAGACCAGCATCGTGAGTGTAGGTGAGAATGAAAAAATGATAGTTAAGAAGAGTCTTGAGCTGCAGCTTTTTCAACAATATTGTCTCCCAATCAGACTTTCAGTTACATTTAGTGAGATGACTTGCATTGCAATGCGTTTGGAGAAAATTTGTACAGACACGGTCATTTACGTCAACTGACGTGGTAGCTGAGGTGTTTGTGTCGGTGTCGCAAATGTTAAACACGGCCACAGCTGCTGGCTGTGCAGCTCTGTAGCTTGCAACAGTTACTGAGTCGAGAGCCACACATAACAACTGCGGAGTTGTCCACAGCGTACAACAGCTATAAATTTATCTGCAACACACAACAGTCACGGAGTAGTGTGTAAAATCGTGTGTAACATATTACAACTACAAAGTTGTTTACAGCCCACAGCAACAATAAATTTTTCTGCAACACACAATGTTATTGTTGGGGCGCTGTGTGCAACATGCAACCGCTGAAAAATTACATGCAGCACAACTAAAAAACAGCAGTGTGGTGCCACGAACCTAGGAAGCGTTTGTCGGAAACGAGTGGACTTTTTCTCGATGACCTTTCATCAGCGTTGAAAGAAAATTGTCAGGTAAGTCTTAAAATTTTCGAGTCGAAATCAATTTTTGTGGCTTTCTGAAAGTTTGCGCACACTGCCTCAATTTCGAATTTACGTAAAGCAACGTTACTTTTTACGATAGAGCCCCGTGGGACTCAAATGAAGCATTTCCTGTACATTAACAAACTATGAGTCTCTAAACCTAATTGATGTTTGTCTGCCTTCTTTCATTTGGAATCCTAAGCGAATTGAATTTAAAGAATGTTAGCAAAGTTTGATGAACTGAAATGAAATAAGTGTTGCATGTTACCCAACACTACGTACTTGCAAGTGGCTGCAAACACAACACGAAATTTGAATTGTGGGCCGCAGAAGGTCTGTTCGTCACACGCCTCCTTACCCAGGTCACTTGTTCCCGTTCACGCAAGCCTGGCTATGAAAACTACACGAACGTCTCCTGGACTCGCATGACAAACTTTTCTGAAAACCTAACTGCATTAGGAATACCTTATATATTGGGTTGGCAAAAAAGTTCGTTCGTTTTTTTGAGCGTCATCTTCCCTACCTTCTAAACGTAAATTTTTTACTCTATTCTCTAAATCCTGTATTCGGTACAGTGAGCATGTATATGTCAGTGTATAATAAATCTCACAATAGAGAAGTTATAACATTTTTGCTTACACGTTTGAAATGGTGGACCAAGCGGAACGCGACAGCCAATGCTTTCTTATCTTTTAAAAAAGGAAAGCAAGCATCAAAAACTACCTCATACACAAGGCATAAATATGTGTAAGTTACTGTTGTTTTCGTTCCTTTCTGAAGTGAAAAGGCGTCAGATGTCATTAGTGCTCTGCTTGATCCACAATTACAAGGGTTCAAATTCAAGCAAAATGTTCAGTACTTCTCTACTTGGAGGCTTATTACACACTGACGTTAACACGCTCGCTGTACCGATTACAAGATTTAGAGAATAAGAATATAAAGCTGTTGTATCTCGCAGTGAGCCTTGCAAGGCCGGCGCCGCCGGATGTCTTTATTGCACTTGGGTTTCGCATGTCTCGGAGCCGGATACGTCATAAACGGCCGGAACTGACCGACAGAAGTCCTTTATGGTGCCTGGCCTCTGCCACGCTTTTCAACCACCGGAAAGTCCTTGTTCGACTTCCGGGCACGACTAGTTTTAAGGAAGGTCTGTCACCGATCTAAGCAGTACATCATTTGGAGCCTTGCTGTGCGTATACTTATCCTGATCCTTAGCCTACACCTAAGGGTACATAAGTTAAATCTTCTGCTACAATACCTCCAGTGGTGCCGATAGTACGACACTACAAATTGGCGACGAAGATTTCGAATCTCCAAAGTGAATTTGAACTTTACAAGTGCTCTGAAACCAAGATGGCGTATTCTACATTTAGCTGTCCTCCATTCGACATTGAAGTGGGAACAGTGTGTGAATTTCTACAACGTTTAAACGTACAGTGTGCAGACGCTCTTCAGAAGGCGGGAGACAATGGCAGTAAGAAAGCTAGTATTTTAGTTAAAGCCTTGCCTGCAAACATCATCACTGATCTACAACGAAGAATTAAACCTACGTTACTCTCTGATGCTACGTATGATGAACTAGAAGAAAAGTTAATACAGCAATTTGAAATCAAGAAATACATTGTGGGCGCATCAGTTACATTTCTAAACAGAAAGCAAGGTGTTAATGAATCCATAGAAAGTTTTGCTAAAACGTTAAATAACTTAGCATCTGCGTGCAACTACGAAAATTGCTGTCTCGATCGTCTTTTGAGAGATGCCTTTGTGGCTGGTCTACATTCAGCGCAAATTCTCAGTGCAGTTCTACAGAAGTGTGACGGAAAGATCTTCAACGAATGTGTTGAACATGCAAAACTCATCGAACAGGTAAGTTCCGATGCTCAAGATATTATTCGTGAGGATTCATCTTCATCGTTTTTCACAACAGAAAAATTACAGCCGAACTACACATGCATCCGTTGCGGAGCTAAGCAAAAGCATCTTGCAAAGAATTGATATGCGTTGAAACTGAAGTGTAATACATGTGGGAAGACAGGCCACATTTCTAAAGTTTGCAAATCTACGACGGAAGCACGGCCTTCTTCACCGGAGCCTACACGAAGGGAACCTACACGAAGGGGACCTACACGAAGAGAAATTGACGCAGCTCGCGCTGTCATAGTGCAGCCGGAAAGGAGTGATTGGCATCGCAACGTCGGAAGGGAAGACGGGTCAATAAAGAGTTCACGTAAGCCTCCACAGCGGAAGAACGAAGTTGTTCTACAAAACCCTAGGAACGACAATGGTGACGGTAATGCTGTAAAAAATTTCTCTGATAATCACTTGAATGACTCTCATTTTTTAGAGTAAACACAACTGTAACTCCCGTTACAAAAGAGCCTACT
>JACJUY010018318.1:0-10809 GCA_014220935.1 Platorchestia sp. MABIK
GATGTCAGCATTTCACTACCACAACACATTGAATGTCAGCATTTCACTACCACAACACACTGGATGTCAGCATTTCACTGCCACAACACACTGGATGTCGGCATTTCACTACCACAACACACTGGATGTCAGCATTTCACTACCACAACACACTGGATGTCAGCATTTCTCTAGCACAACCCTGGATGATAACTACTACGATGCAGGAATTATTTGGGTCTCACTGCATATCTGCTACCCACAACAGATTAGTTCGACTTTACCTGAGTCAGCAACAGCGAAGGTGATCGAGGTGTGGCTCTTCAACACCATCTGCAGGATGTTCTACGTGTTCACCACTCACGTCGTGCTCTTCACGCTGCCAAAGGTTGAAAAACCCAACGTTTTTTGTCTTCGGTTTGTCTTTAGTTTTACGGGTTCCCCACACACGTCGTGCTCTTATTTTCTCGCGTGGACTGATGTTTGAAAGTTTTTTTTTGTGTGGGATGAAGTTTGTATGTGGATTTTAAGCATGGAATGAAGTTTGAATGTTTATTTTTGCACGTGGAATAAAGTTTGGATGTGTTTTTTATGCTTGCAATGAAGTTTGTATGTGGATTTTACGCGTGGAATGAAGATTTATTTTTAATTTTTGGCGTGGAGTGAAGTTTAAATGTTCATCTCTCGTGTGAGATGGAGTTTTGTTTATTTTTCGTGTGGAACGAAGGCTAGATGCTTTTTTTGAAGTGGAATGAAGTTTGAATGTTCAATAACATTGGAAAAAGAAAACACGATCAAGTATCGGGAGAACCCTATCAACTCTTTGGAAAACATGGTATTCCTTAAAAAACAATTAGTCTGAAAGACTTTGATGTTAAGTAAGAGTAAACTAAGCCCAAGAAAATAAGTTGTGTGCGTTTACACACTCCGATAAAAAAACAAATTAATTACCCATGAGACGCAAACTTAGGTACGTAAAATCCGTCTAACTTTTTCGCCGCCTGCATGCATGTTTTTCGCCGCCAAAGCGATTTAGTCGCTTAAATCGCTTAGACAGCTAAAATCATGCATGCGGCGGCGAAAAGCGAAAAAAGTACGTTGAAATATGCTAGTTATGTAAAGCTCAAACGAAAAATCACCTTAAAGAACACACACACACACTATTACATACCTAGATCAAAAGAGACATACAGCTGTGAGTTACACATTGAGCTACACAAGTCACACAAACCTAAGGCCAAAAGCACAGGAATTACAGCAATAAGAGCACAATAAGCGCCTGCGACCCAACATTCTACAGCCAAACTGGGGCGATTGCAAGACAAAATTGCGATGCTTCTACAGACGCCACCCGTACGTCTAGGGGCTGTGAGCTAATCTAGAGAGAACTGGTGCTGTAGAATACTAAGTAGGAGTGATAGTGTAATGATTGTAGAGATTACTTTGAAGTAGTCGAGATTACTTTACAGTCGTTGAGATTTTTTTCAAGTAGTTGAGAAAACTTTCCAGTAAACGAGAGAAATTTCCAGTAGAGATTACTTAACAGGCGCTGAAAAATTTTTACCGTTGTCGAAGAAACTTTTCAGTAGTCGAGAGAACTTTCCAGGTTTCAAAAATCGTTGAACTTTGCCAGAAATTTCATTACTGTGTTCAAAATTACGTGACAGTGAAGGCAATTATGCAACAGAAGGAAAAATAAATTTTCCATGAAAATGTTTTACAGGAGAGAAATTTTCGCAGCAGCAGTTGATATTTCTTGACAATAATAAAGATCACTTCAAGGTATCAAATCACGTGTTCTGATTAAATCATATTTACATATCATTGCGATGTTCAATTCCTCATATTATGAGGAGGAAGAATCTTTCGTTAATTGTGACATATTTTATTCTCTCACTCTAATGTTGGACTTAAAAATAGTTATTGTTAAATACTCTAAAAATATTATATACAATAGAGAATGTACAACAATAATACACCTTAATAATGAATAATCCTAAGTACCCTAACGAAAATTACGTCAATAACAAACATTTCAGTAATAAATTCTCGAATAAAAACTACTTCTATTGTAAATCCATCCATGAAAATAACTTTACCTAAATACTTCAATAACAAATACCTAATTATAATTATTTTTTAATATACTCTAATAATAGATACTCCAATAGTTAAAACTCTATTGGTAAATACTCTATTAATGAATATTATATACATGCCATTTTTCATAACTAACTCTACTGACTTAGACGCAATTCTCTGGAATAAGGCGAGATATTTCTGGAATGTTTACACGTGCACTGAAAACGATTTACGTGTCTGTTTTTAAAATGATATTTTTTCAAACCGGTATTTCATAAAAATACGAGGGTTAGTCAAAAAGTTCTCAGACAAATGCCATAATTTTGAACTGAACAGAGATTTACAAGTTTTTACAAGTTGGAACCTAACCTTTGAGCTTCCTTGATAACTTGCCGCTGTCTCGTCAGTCTATGTCAGGTCAGCATTGAGAGAGGTTGCATCTCAAAATAGTAATTTTCAACCCTTCAAATGGCAAATTTTGAGATCAGAGCTAGCATAAAATTTTTAACCAAACTAAATTGGAAACCTGTTAAGATTATCGAAGCTTTACAGCAGGTTTATGGAGACTCTGCACCATGTAGAGCAGTCGTTTATGATTGGATTAAACGCTTTAAAGAGGGAAGAGTCCAACTTGATGACGACCCGCGAGGAGGAAGACCCGGCCACCACAGCAACAAATGAAGAAAATATCTCTCTTGTACAGAACCTAGTGGAACAAGCCCTCCCCTCAATTCTATCAGGAAGGCATTTACAGGTGAAAAAATGGATTACAAAAGTGTATAGACAACAATGGAGCTTATGTAGAAAAATAAAAGTGAGTTGTTAAATAAAGAAATTATGGCATTTGTCTGAGAACTTTTTGACTACCCCTCGTACAACCGTTTCTGTAGTAAAAATACTAGTATTACTGGTACTGCTACGGAACATGTAAATGACAAATTTCCAAAATCATTATTGTAAATAACTTATTTGTATTATTATGTTATTGGTTTCAATTCCCGCACACTCATTTTCAAATGGACTGCGCGAAGTTAATTATATCTTTTTGACTGCGTATCAATTTGATAAGTAAAAATGTCAAGTATAACTCGTACTTCCATCGGAAACACTTTATTTTAAATCGATAAACCTGGGCTTGGTTTTAAAAAAAATCTCAGGGGTTACACGATTCTTTGTTTCAGTTATAACAAATGTTTTGCTTCCTAATTTAACAACTTTTGCGTTTAAAAAAACTGCTCTGAGGTTACACGGTTTTTTGTCTCCTTTATTACAAATGCTTCACAACTTTTTTTCATAATTCCAGGATTACGTCGAAGACGAAATTCCGTTACCGCGGAGAAGCCACATCCCCAACGACGAATACTGGGTGGAAAAAGAGCGTCGCTTTTCAGTGCGCAACAAAAAGGAGCTCATTCCATTAAAGAACAGGTGGTGCGACACTAACATTGGCGTGGAACCTACAGTTTCATCTGAAAGTGAATCGCTCGTGAGCGATCGGACATTCCGAAAAAGTACTTCCAGACAAACTTCAACTCGAAGACCCACCTGGATTGGCCAATCAGACAACAATCCTCGAAGACCCACCTTGAGTAGCCAATCAGACAATAATCCTCGAAGACCCACCTTGACCAGTCAACCAGCAAATCAACCTCAAAGACCCACCTTGACGAGCCAATCGGACAATCATCCTCGGAAACCCCCCTTAACTTGCCAACCGGACCATCATCGCTCGGGCAGACACGGTAGAGCTTCTTTGGCAGACAACAGGACTTCATTTCACACAAGCAGCATCAAACCACGACGAGCGAAATCAGTGTGTGGACCACCACTTCGACCATCTCCCCAACCATCCCCTTTGTCTGATTCCCCTTGCTCGCCGCACCGCAAATCCCAGCCGTTGCTGCCACGGATCGCAGCGCGAATGCTCAAAAGGGGACCCCGGAATTTAAGAAAGAAAGGCTCGGTTCAAAACCGCGGGTCAGGGAACAAGAGGGACAGCAAGTCAGGCTTTACGAGGTCCCAAGTGAACAAGATCGCGCTCGTTGCTGGGTACCTGTACGATGCGCTCTTTCTGGTGGGCCTCACG
Source organism: Platorchestia sp. MABIK (assembly GCA_014220935.1). Classification (NCBI taxonomy): domain Eukaryota; kingdom Metazoa; phylum Arthropoda; class Malacostraca; order Amphipoda; family Talitridae; genus Platorchestia; species Platorchestia sp. MABIK. The sequence goes on from JACJUY010018318.1 coordinate 4,148, forward strand.
ATTTACGTCATTCGAACTCGTGATAGTGCCGCCAGAACTGAAGATATTGAGGATTGATTGAGGAGTTACGTCATGCGGGGATTGAGGATTTACGTCATTCGGACTCGTGATAGTGCCGCCAGAACTGAAGATATTGAGGATTGATTGAGGATTTAGGTCATACGGGGATTGAGGAATTACGTCATGCGAGGATGGAGGATTTTCGTTGTGCGAGGATGGAGGATTTACGTCATGCGGACTCGGGACAGCGCTGCCAGAGCTGAGAAAGATTGAAAAGGCAATGGAAACAAAGGGAGCAAATTCTGAAGAGATCCCTGTTCGAATAGAAGTGAATGTAAAATGATGGAAGAGAATGATGAAGAGATTCATGATCGAATAATAGGGCATGTAAATGATTGAAGAGAACACTGAAGAGATTCATGTTCAGATATCCTTTCTAAGACCACTCAGGAGGCAAAGGATAAGGCCTTAGGTTACTTAGGTGTGTCTATCCTATGCTGTGGGGACTGGCGCCCTCAGGGGAGATACTGTTAGGTTCCCTCAGCTATAAATAGGCCTTCGGGACTTCTGTCTTTCGTGCCCACTTTGCTTCTTTTCATTTTCATGGCTTCTTCTCTATCCATTCTTTGTCTCTTATTGCTCTTCCTTCCTAACTCTATGCAAAGAGTGTCCTGTGTGGAAATAAACCATGTGCATTTATTCCTCGAGTTCTACTCTGCACGCAAGAAGGTCTCCTCTCTTCATTTTTTTGAGATCGTTTATATTGTGGCTTGGGAGTCTTGAACTAACCATTAAAGGCAAAAATAAAAGAGGCGAGTAACCATTAAAGACAACCATTAAAGGCAAAAATAAAAGAGGCGAGTAACCATTAAAGGCAAAATAAAAGAGGAGAGTAACCGTTAAAGATAACCATTAAAGGCGAAAAGAAAGGGAGCGAGTACATATAGAATCTTTGTTTGAATAATCTCCACTGCAACACCTAACAACGTTGACGTTCACGGTTTCCGTAATGCATTCAACAGCGTATCAGAGAAGTCGCTAACACGTTTCCTGCTAAGGGACCCACCGGTGGTCACTAAGGGGATTTTCATAATGCTGCTAACCGACCTGCAATCACTAACTCAAAGTTTGGAAGCACTCAATGAAAGCTAAATGAAGGCACCATCCACTTAAAGCTCGTCATTTTCAAAACAGATCTCTAAAATTGACTCCAATTTCAGTTGAATGTTGAACATCAGTTCAACCCGCTGCAGTTAAAATGCTGAACCTAAAATTCTGTCTGTGTATTCTTCTATGTATATCTCATAAAGAAGACATTGTGATCTTGGCGACTGTGTTTCATTATCTTACAAGGCCTTACAGTGACACCACCTTAGTTGTCTAGACACAGTCATTGAAAAATGGTTCGAACCGAGACAGACGTGTAAAATTGACAAGACCTATTTCTTGATCTGTACGATTATAAGACCGGCAGGTCTTAAGAGGGTTGGATTGAAATCCTCGGAGAAATGGGAGAAATAAGTGGAGAATTAAGTCGAGAACCAAGGAGAACTAAGTTGAGACCAAATCTGAGGTCCGAAGAGAAGTTGGAGAACTAGGTTGAGAACATAGGAGAACTAGTTCAAAATTAAGTTGAGAATCTAGAAAACTAAGTTGAGAATTAAGTTGAGAACCTAGGAGGTCAAGTTCAGAATTAAGTTGAGAGCCTAGAAAAACTAAGTTGATACCTAAGTTGATCACCTAGGAGACAGAAAAACAAGGTTTATGAAAAATGAGAGAGAGAGAGAACTAAACATTTATATTACCACACTGGCCGACATATTTTATTCAAACTGATCGGGATATTTATTTGGTGTGACTGATCGGGATATTTCAGAAATCAAACTAATCAAATTATTTACAAATTCAAAATTATAGACAACTATATGATCAAACTGATAGAGATGTTAAAGTAATTCGATTGAGCATAATATTGATTTAGTCATACCGATCAAAGTATTCTTACAATCAAATTGGCGGAGATATTTATCGGAAATATTATCATTATATTCGTAAAGTCGAACAGGTCCTCACGATACAATGAAACATTTTACATATATCTACATATTTTACATCTATCAGTTATAAGGCATTACATAAATGTTATGAAAGATCACTTTTTCCATCGAGCACTCTAAATTTGAATCGCAAAATGTATGTTCCTTTTCAAAATATACGTTCTTAATATTTCGTCCTAGTACCACGTAATCGAAACCTTACCGATTTTGGGAATGCAAATTTGTGCATCTGCTGCTGCAGCTGCATGAATTTCATAACTTGAAGAAAACTTTTATAACACGGTCGATTTTAAAACTTGAAGATTTTGAACGCAAAAAAATTGGACGCACTTGACATGTCGGACAATTCAATTTAAAATTCGTCCATTTCCACTTCTTAAAGATTCGCAGAATGTAAAATTGCAAAAAATTATCTATGCTGAAGCTTTTTCCGTTTTTTTTTAACATTTATTGGGCCAAAAATGAAAACTTGTCTGTTCTTTAGGATTCTACACCACTCGTGAAATAAAACATAAAAAGAATCTAATACCACGCTATCTTTTGAACTCCATCCTGAGAGACAGACACCCAAATAGGTTCTGATATTTTTGCATTGAATAAACTGAGGCAGGGTGCTTATTTGTTCTATTTATTTGATGGAAGACTTCCGCATTTCTTTGACAATTTACGTTCAAGTTGAGGGCTATGCAAATATTTTAACCACAACCTCATTTACTATGGAAATAAGTAAATGAACTATGAAAAGAAAGAAAAGAAGAAAAGAAAAAACAGTTTATTTCCAATAGAGATGGTACAAAAGTACAATCATTGGTTTTTAAAATATCTTTAAGTTAATACACTTAGATGATACACACACACGAGTATTGTAATACCCATGTCACTAGTCGAAAAGAAATGATTGAGGGCAACGTACTCCTAATGTTGCTTAATCAACATTTGATGATACATGTAATTTTAATTATGAGAGACAACACAATTTCATGTACGATGCATTTTCATTGTGGGGTGAAAATACTTTTGACAGTTTACATGTACATGACACAAAATTTTGATATTCTTGACGCCAGGAAGTAATATTCGAATTGCTTGTTTCGGCAGATGTTTAAAAATATCATTTCAAAGAAGCATGAAAAAAATATAAGTATAAGCATGAGGACCACAAAAATTACAAGTTTTGTATGTCTAATTAAAAATTTTTTCACATGACGCTTATTGGTTAAGCATTTTATTTAAGTATAAATGGATGATCACACAACAAATTTAGCGTTTTTTTACATGGATGGTTTACAATAATAAAGAGATGACGAGTTAGGTATTGTTAAAAGTTGAGAGTGAACAGAAAAAAAAGGACCGGTCTCTTTAGTTAAAATGCCAGTTGTCAGCCTAGTACACACATATGTGCAAATGTACATGAAAATATATACACATATGCATGCACATACATACCTACGTACATACACCCAACACGCATACATACATGAATACATATCTACGCATCTAGGCAATCACAGTACATATGCTTTCTACAAAAAAGCTGTGCGATGTACTGAAATATTAGATTATGAGCAAAGGAAGTTCGTGACAACTTTTCAGTATGTGTTACTGCTTACAACTTCTAATGGAATATCGAAGCGATGTTTAACTAAATATTGTAGCGGAAAGATCATTGGTTGATAAGCGTCTTATTTATCATCTGTGGGTGATCGCGCAACAAATTTACTTATATTTTTTATAAATGCTTTACAATATTGAAGTGAAATGAAGTATTACGTAGTGACACATACACCCAATACACAAGTAAGCATGTGCGCAAATATCAGCGTAAACTAGTCAGTATAAACTAGCATTCCAATCGAGAGACTCGGAGAAAATATATTTTGTCACTGCATGAATTTTATGAAATTTTCGTACTAAAAGTAGTGGCACAAAACGGTCTACCTGAGTCAGAAACATGAAAACGATTGTTCTACAATGGTTCCCAAGTACAGAATATTCCTAGGTGCGGTTGTTGTAATGTACTCTAGAGCGTAAGAGATGGTGTGATAATATGCACTACACTAGCTTAACAAGAGCATTTTTGGACGTGGATAAGAAAGAAGACATGAATGCCCTATAAGGGTTTCATATTAGAGAGAAAAAAATCACATCTATGAAATATGGTGCAGAATGTCTGCAATTGATAAACACACATAGGTACCACGACGGTCTAGTTTGATGCTTGCACAAAACGGAGAGGAAAGACATAAAATGCATATTCGGCTGGTTTATTTAGTTTAAATAGAGCTTGTTAAATCATGAAAACAATAAAGATTATGAACTTTGTGGGTTGAAAACATGACATTTAACATGTACAAGACATTTAAGCTTTGGATTGCTTTACAATAATAAAATGAAATGACATGTTGGGTAGTGTTAGAAGTTGGGATTGAAAAAAAGGGAAAAAAGGGTGGTATGTATTGGTTATATGCTAGTTGCTAGTCCAGTGCACACAGGTGCATGCGCACATATGCACACCCATATGCACACATACACCCATGTGCGTACACACATATACAAGTAAGCATGTTTGCAAATCCCAGCGAATAGGCGATCAAATCATAATACCAACGCATACTTAAAAACTGTTGTGTAATGTCTTGAATTATAAGACAATGATAGAGGGAGATTATTCAGCAATGGAGATACCACGCAAATGAGATTTGTCAATACTTATTCAGTATGTTCTGTAACTAAGAATTATTTTTGAGACGCTAGATGACGAGTTATTTTGGCTTTAAATTCTCTCGGTCTTTGAGGGAGTTTAGTACTCAGGGGAAGTTTGTTCCACAGTAAGGCGCCTGATATGGACAGAGCCTTCTGCCCAAAGTGAGAGGAACGATAGTTGACTAAGACATTGTTTCTGTTCGGTTTTTGGTTGGTTACAGTGGGAGGATAGAAACGCACTATCTCAGCATTGCTCTGAGGAAGATATAACGAGGAGAACACGTATTGGGCCCTCTGCATGAGAAGCCTTTCTTGAATAGGAATCCAGCCGAGTTTATTAAGGAGAGGGGTTGATCATATGACGGTACCCTTTTGAATTTATTCGAATGCTGTTTTAAATCACGCGCTGCTTGTTACTGTAAGTTGAACACTACGAGCTTTATTCGAGATTTTTTGATGATCAAATAAATTTTCACCGGAACTGATAAACTTTGTCTAGTGTTTTAACACTCACTCATAAAATAATCTTAGCAAATTGTTCATCTCGCTTTCATTCCTTGCATTAAATTTTTTTGAGCCATAAAATTTTTCGTTTAAATGGAGCATCCTTAAAACAAAACGCTGTTTCTGGCGGCATTAAAATCCTACCAGGAAAATGAGAAAAAAAAAGAGAGAGAGAGAGAGCTGCAGAAGTTAATGAGCCCTACACACAAAGTTAACTCTTCAGCTTCCTTTCGAGCAGCCATCGCCTAAAAATTCCTCGAGCACATTCAATTGATTACATTGACTCTTTCTGAGATAAAATCAAGCGTCGTTTGACGCAATCCGCGAGATGCTAAGGAAATTTTAGGGCAAGTTTTTTCTAGGTCGGGGTACATTTTTTGCACGTCTGCACTGGACGAACAGTGGACCCCAAGATAAGGAACAAGCGCGGATCCGCAGACGAGGCATCGTCCGACCTCCGCGTTTTGGCAAAAGTTGCAGACGCGAGCAAAGCAGGTGCTTGAAGGGTATAAACAATATGGCAGTTGTAGAGGTAGAAAATTGAGTGTTTGTAGTGATTAAAAATTTGGCAGTTGTAGAGGTAGAAAATTGAGTGTTTGTAGTGATTAAAAATATGGCAGCTGTAGAGGTAGAAAATCTAGCGTTTGTGGTGATTAAAAATATGGCAGTTGTAGAGGTAGAAAATTTAGTGTTTGTAGTGATTTAAAATTAGGTGATCGTAGAGATTGAAAAATTAGCATTTGTAAATATTAACAATTAGGCAAGAGATTAGGTTGAAAATTTGGCGGTTGTAGGTGATACAAATATGGCAGTGGTAGTGATTAAAAATTTAGCGTTTGTAATGATTAAAAATTAGGTGATCGTAGGGGTTGAAAATTTGGCGGTTGTCGTGATTAAAAATTTTCGGGGTACAGCGGTAGAAAATTCAACGTCTATAGCGGTTTAAAATTCGTCACTTGTAGCAGTTGGAAATCTAGCTGTTGTGGTGGCTGAAGATTCGGCGTTTACAGCAGCTGAAAATTCAGGGCCTCCAGCGGTTGAAAATTTTACTGTTGTAATGGTTGAAGATTCGGTGTTTGCGGCGACTTGAAATTCATAATGGAATCAAGAAGGATTTATTTGTTCCAATTATTGATTGCATAAGAAAACTAGACGGTCTGTAACATCAGTGCACAGAACCTGCGACTGGCAACATTTGCAGCTTGAGTGTCAACCGCTGCCGTGACAGAGAGAAGAAGCACCATCACTAGTACTGGCAACAGCACCACCACCAACAACAGCACTAGCACCAGCACTAGCACCAGCAATAGCACCAGCACTAGCACCAGCACCACCAGCACCACCACCAGCACTAACACCAGCACTAGCACCAGCACCACCAGCACCACCACCAGCACC
>JACJUY010018320.1:0-10804 GCA_014220935.1 Platorchestia sp. MABIK
ATATCACCAACAACACTTTTAGGTTGCTAGACTGTGTTGGCTATTGCTCTTATAGACAGCTTCTCTTCAAGGCACAATTTCACAATCAACTCGCGAACAGAAGCAGGTGTAGGCACTCCCCTGTAGGCATGTTGATGCGTTGGCTGCTGCGCAGAAAATGACACTAGTCATGTCTGGATCAATTTACCTAATTTTCTCTCTGGCGACATTTATTTACTCAAACATAAATGTGGAAAAGAATAGATGTCCGAACTTTTATGACCAAAATAAATTTTCACTACTCTAATGTATTTGTTTACAACTTGTGTTTTGTTCACCCAAATGATTTAGGTAAGACATGTGGCTTCACATGTGTGTATATATTGAGCTCATTGCAGCTTCTAGTATTGAAGTTATTGATGATAGTTAGTCCAGTTGTTAGTTGTCCGAACCATTATGGCCGCTACTGTATGTCAGTGTTAGTTAGCGGCTGGAGGGGACTTGGCAAACGTGGAAAATTCGACGCATTTCCTGTAGCCTACGAAACAGCAGCGTTTTTGATAATTTGCATCAAGTTTATAAATAATTTTTCATATTTCTGCTTTTTCGTAGAGGTAAACTACTTGTTCTTTTGGTAAACTCTAACTTGAGCAGTTTTTGACCTGTACTATCATTTTTCAGGGCGAGGGGTTATATCATTGGTGGACGCGCATTTCCGAATCCTCAAATGTGTCATGTGAAAAGATTGCTTTTCGAGTAGGCGAATGTTTTTTAATAGCATGGTAAAGCTTGTGGCATGCATAGAAAAAATATGTTCCGTGTTCATTGTATAATTATTACTAATGATCTATTTAATATTTTTTCTCGACTGTTCAACCATCTGTAATTTTCAACTTCAGAGATGTGCCATGATGTGGGTGCCTTCGTTCTTTCTGTTTGCTTGTACTTATTGAAGTACGCGATGTGTGCGGTTCAGAGGGATACAACTATGGTATCTGTGAAAGTAGCACTTTCAGAGGGAACGGGCGACGTCCCTAGCGGAAGGTTGAGTAGGTTCATTCTGTTAAAACAAAGTAGGTTTTTTCTTTTGTTACAGTCCATCTTTTTATGGTCTACTGCCGTCTTTTTTCAGCGCCAACATATTACTATCTTCGTCAGCTTTCATCTTGTTTCTTAAACTTCCTGCTTGACTTCCTGTGCCTATGTGCAAAGAGTCTTTTGTGGGAACACACCTTGTGCATAGATTCTTTGTTCCCTGCATTCCATTGCTAATGGCACCTTTCTCTCTCTAGAGACCTACGTTGTTGTGGTTAGAGAGGCTTTAACTATTTTAAAATCTAATCTTTGTGTGGTTCAGTGTTTTCAAGAGGCTATTGGTGGTCAAGCACTCGTTCAAATATGTGCCGCAGAAAAAACATAATGCAAAACCCAATTATTCATTCTATGAGGGGGTTTGAGATTTGTAAGATCAAAAGAAAATCGTTATTAAGAGGCGTAGTTGCTTTAAGTGGAACTTAGTATCCAAAACTCGTCACATCTGACAGTCTCGTTGTGAACCAAGCATGACATCAATGTTGATGTAGTCGATCTTGTGTGCGCGTAGTAGATTTGTAGTAACGTGAGCATTATGTAGCATACATTGGCTGATATCAGTGCCAGTGGCTGTAAATCTGTAAAGTATTTTTTCTTAGTTGCTTTAATTCAAGTGTAAAGTATTAGATTTTTAGCTCGCCTTGACAGCTTCTGTGTGAGTAATATATAAAGTTTAGACTTAATGATGTAGATAGCAGAGAGAAACCTGAAATATTCGGCGATGTGGTGTGGGGAATTGGATTGAAGTCCTTCATTGCTTGATGACTCAAATTTTCCTACTCTTAGTTCTGTAACGGCTTGAACATCATTTTTGCAAACATATTGTAGTGCAGAGTGTCGGGCGAAGTATTTCTGTGTTTTTAATTTATGACCTATGAAATAGGCGGATCTATTTTATATGTTCACTGTACTATTAATTATTATTACGAGGTTTCAAGTTATAANTACTCATAACTATAGTTTGGAAATCACACTTCGTCGGCTGGTGATTGGATTGCATCGAAGAGGTAGAGATTTTTTGCGCCCGATGTTCGGATGTGCATTGGATTCATGAATTCTTCTTTGACAGGTTATATTGGCTATTGTGTTCCCCATCTTTCCGTCTCACTGTGAAATAAGCAAGTTTTGTCTTTCTTTGATGTCATTTTATTTATTTTAAGAATCTCTTTTAGATGAATTTTCCCTTCCTATATCCTCGGAGTTGAAATAAGTTGTATTTTTTCCATATATGCCCATTAAGATTTTTTTGGTGAAAACGTATTCAACAACGTCTTCAACATGAATTTATTCAAAAGAAAGATTTAAGGAATCGCCGCTTTTACGGAATCGCCGCTTTTACGGAATCGCCTGCAAAGCATTTGATCCAAATCTTTGGTGTGTTCACTTCTCTCCATCTCGATTTTACTCAGGTCCTTTATTCGTCGAGTAGATTTTCAGGTAAAAAATACGAAAACCCGAGCTGAGAATTTAGTAGGCCTTCTCTTTGTTGTAAGGAAATATTTGTTTTGTTAAGGACCATCTTATTTCAGTTCACTGTTATCCTCTTTTTCAGCACCTCAGACTTTCCTCGTCAACTTATATCTAATTCAGAATCCTCCTACTCAACTCTTTCTTTCTATGTGAAGGGGATCTTTTGTTGTAGCACACCTTGTGTATGGGTTCTGCGTTCCTTGAATTTCGTATTAAATGGTGCCTTCTTCCTTTCTCTCTTTGGAACACCTTTGTTGTGGTTTGGCAGGCTGATACTCGCTTTATAATCGAATTAATATCAAATAGATGAATTTTCTTCGCTGTCAGTACAAGTATTCCTTCTTTCGTTCCCATTCAGAGGTTAGACTTGTTTGTAGTTAATACGAGAGAGACGTTCTTGCTGTTTTTGTGTACATTTCCTGCTCAATTTGTCGAGTTGAGTGAATACCTGCGTTGACTTCAGTCTCACTTTCATATCGCATCCAATGTGACTAGTGAAATGATTGAATTTTTTAGTTGGCGAAGGTTTTGATGTCCTGGTATATTTTCTGCCATGCCCATGAAATTTATCTCCTATAAACGAAGAAGTATTTGAAGCATTTTCTTATATTTTGCGCGGAGATTGAAGTCTTGTGAGATGACACGATCAAAGTGAGCGATAGTACGCCTCATTTCATCACTCAAGTACAGTATACGCGAAGGACAGCGATGCGCTGCACCCATTTCTTGAGGAGCCTTGTATTCTAATAGGAGTATTTTAGGTCTATTTTTAGAAAGTCAGGCACTTTTATTTTCTTTGCATTGTGTATATAGTGTACATAGACGCGTCTTTGCTCCTACACACACAAAGTAAAATCGAATATTCAATTATAATAGGTGCGTCAGTTGGATATTGAGAACTTCCGGGTAGGCAAAATTTGTTCAGCGGAGTTTCCTTTCCTTTGTTTGAGTTAGTATTTTTGAGTATTGAGTAATTCGTCAAGTTTGATAAAAGACAGTCGGATACAAAATACTTTGATGATCAGGTTTAATGCAATTCTTCTAACGATTAATATTTCTCAGAAATTTATTTTTTTATTTTCGTGAGAATAGTGAAATGGTATCAGTTCGTTTTATTTAGTTTTAATATGTTGTTAATAAAGTAAGGTTATGTTATTATATGTATTTCATTGCTTGGTTAATAGTAAATACTGCGCTTATATTTCTGTTAGAAAAATTGAAAATCATATCTGATTTTTTAATTTCTTAACGTGAAATTGTGCAATTGTTAACGAGAGCAGCTGTGAACGCAAGTGTCTACACATTTCGAGCGTTATGTTGAATGTCTTTGTCGGATACGAGTGTGCATGTAAATGGTGAAATAAGTTGACGTTACACGTTTTAAATGAATGACAGTAAACAGTTTTCCCGAAAAGTATTGTTATGAATTGATCCTCCAACTTTTGATTACGTTGGTATTTTGTGTTATGCGGTTTTCCATTAGCCATTTTCATAGCCTTTCACACATCAATGTGGTTTAGTTGGCCAATAAGTTTACGAATACTCGAGTTAAGTGACTGTTTCTGAATGGTATTACTTTCGGTCGTGTCGTGCCACTGCGATCTCACAGTCAATTTACATTTCCTTCTCGTGCCCTTATCTGTACTTTTTCAAGCTTTGTGTCCAATGCGTAATGATCTTATTTTATTTTTCTCATTCACTCATAAGCGTTGAACGAATATTTCTACAAATATACTGAAGTAGATCAAGTTTCATTTGAATTTGGTGTGTTACGTACACTCGTGTTATTTTTCTTGCATTTCTGTGACTACCTTCACTCACTGATGTTTACTCAGTCCCCTCAGGGGGATACAACTATTGTATCTATGAGAATTAGCACTCCCAGGGGGAAAATGTGTGAGGGCCCGAGCTGAGAGTTAGGTGGGCCTTTTTTTTTTGTTGAAAAAAATATCTTTTGCTATGATGAGGACCACCTTTTTCCGTTCACTGCTGTCCTGTTTTTCAGCACCTACTACTTTCTTCTTCAACTTATATCTTTTTTTCATAATCTGCTTTCTCAACTTACTGTTTCTATGCCCTTTCTGCATAGATTCCACGTTTCCTTGACTCCATACTAAATGGTGCCTTCCTCCTTCCTCTCTTTAGATCGCCTTTGTGGCGGATAGGGAGGCTTAAATTAACTAATAATTTATTAATAATCTATAATCTGTTTACTCAGTACACCCTGTATATCTCTTGGAAACCACGAGTACTCTGATTTTAGGTGAAAGTGAGGGTCGTATCGCGTTTTTCGGGAACTCAACATTTCTCGGGTGCTCCTTAGAGTTGACCGCTGAAGTTGCCCAGTGTGTAATTCCTCTCCTTGTGCTCCTTTGTGAACAGAAAGTGCTGCTCCGATGCCATGTCCTAGCTACCATGCAGCAGCTGCTACTCATGCAAGAGGCTGTTATAGGTTTTAAAGTTTCATAAGCTTTCATTTGTTTTTGCTTTTGTTTGGCATGGGAGAGACTAGCGTATCTTGTGACCGCCTCCGCAGCGCCCAAGTGTCTCCATTCACGTGTACCTCTGTCTTCAGTTCTGGTCGTTTACGTGATCCCTGCTACTGTGAAGAACTTAACTCATCGAACTCTTTGTTGAACAATTATGTGTAAATATAGTAAGAACTGCTGCGTAATATATTAAATATACTATAACAGTTACTATTTGTGTGTTGCTTTGTCTGAAGGATTTCATTTTGTTCAGTATTGTGCAGTGCTTTGTATCCGCTAGAGTTTCTATAATGAAATATTCTTTGAAAGTGGTGGTGTGCTGGAAAGACTGGACTAGTTAATAAGATAAGTAAGCAGATAAGAAATTTGGGTTTGTGTTGGGTCTATCGCAATGTACAGGTAATAAATTTTTGAGTTCGTGTACAGTGCTGTAGCTCAAAACCAGTTTGTACAGAACCTCATACTCAATATAAGTCCCGCCCTTCTCCGAGTTTTTCATTGCCTTCAAGGTCTACTCTTGAATAATTAAAAATGTGCCCTAGATTTTACGGCGCCCAATTTTTTGGACTTCCCGAGGAAAGCAGCGCTTTTTCGAGTGTTGACTACGTTCAGCTAACGAAAAAGTACGATCTCGGACAGGGTGCGGATACACTTGAGCGAAGAAGAAAAACGTCGTCCATGTTTCTCCAGAGGGGATGTCATGAGACCTGCTCATCCGCAAAAGGGGATGAGACCTCGCTCGCAAAATTTCGCGGAGAAAGTGCTTGAAAGAAATTGCCCATCTGTTTTTTGAACCACAATGAGAGCTGTTCCTCGCCACTTTGCATTTTGAAATAAAAGCTTTTCATTAGGTACAGGTGTGGCCAATGATTTAGGGAAAAGTTTTTCTATTTGCTCGTTAAACTAAGGTGTAGTCTTGCCTAGTTTTCAATTCGTTGCTTCCGGAAAACAGTACAAAGGAAAAATCAAAACATGAATTGTCCACAAACAATTTTTAATAACCTGCAAAACAAAAAAAATAATTATTCTCAACATTTACAATGTTGACCAAGCTTCTTCAAGACTTTTAATGCGCTCTGGCATGCTGTTTACTAATTTTTAATGATTTTATGATCAAAGGACCTCGACTCTTCAATTAAAGCTCCAAGTTGCGCTAAATTATTTAGCTTCACGTCTTGTTCACTCGACTTTTGATGACCGACCATACATTTGCAATCGGATTCAGATCAACCGAATTTCCGGGCCAAGGACCCAAAATCGCCACTCCATTGTCATCAAGGAACTTTTTAACCCCTCTTGCATTATGACATGAAGCGCCATCATGTTGGTAAACCATCTTTTTGTCGGGAAACTGAGCAGCTATCGTTGGAAGGGATGATGTTTCAAGACTTTGAGGCACCAGGCTGATTTCATTGCTGTGTTTTTGTGTAAAATCGTCAGCGCTTCAGTTCCCTTACCTGAAAAGCAACCCCAGACGTGAAGAGTGGCAGGATGCTGGACCGTTAAAACGACACTCCTTGTTGAATTTCTCGCCTTTTCTTCGTCGCACGAGACTTTTCCCGAAGTTGTCAAAAAGGGGAATCCGAGATTCATCGGATAAAATTGCTTTGCCACATTGTTCCGCAGTCCAATGCTGGTACTTCATGCAGAAATTGAGCCGATTTTTTATGTTCTTCGCCGTCAAAAGAGGTTTCTTCGCAGCTCTCCTTGAAAAAAAAAAGAAACATTTATTTCCAATAAAGTACAAACATGAATTATCGATACATTGGTTTTTAAAACACCTTAACCTAAACATCCTTAATTGATAATAATACATTGGTATCGTGATACCCGTGTAAAATGTTGAATCAAAAAATGATTGACAGAAAAGCACATCAAAAATGAGTTCCTTTCCATTGCCCAATCTGATTTTGACAGTGCATTTGAATATAAGTTACCAAAAGAACACAATCCTCGTAACGCTTAGTTGAAAAATGTATTCGTTTGTGCGCATTTAAATTGAAATAAGAGCAAAAATCGCGTTTAAATACCTTAACACAAAGACCCTTAATTGCTATTCACACATGCTTATCGTAATCCCCATGTTAATTAAGTGTTGAGACAAATGATTTAGATCCTTAATTGCTATTCATACATGGTTATCGTAATACACTTGATAATTGTCGAAAACATGATTCGGAGAAAAGCACGAAAAAGTGAGTTCCTCTTTGTCGCGGTAGTCGGATTCTGGTAATGCATTTAAGATACAGGTGACTAAGGAAAGCATAATTCATGTGACGCATTGCTGAAAACCCTCGCGTTAGTGCGTACTCGTATTGAATTATGAGCATAAGAACATAGGAACTAGTAATACGAGTGTGAGGGATTGATGTTGGAAGTAAAATGGGCAAATTTGATTAATTTTGCGTCTAGAACTATGAGGTTGGCAGTCGGGATTTGAGACAATTTTTCACATGGACGCATCATCTACTGTGCCAAGTGGAGAGCTTCGGAAAGAACATAATATTCACTCTAACAAAACAAAAAATTGTTTTGATATTTCTTACGCTGATAGTGCTGGCGTAAAGAGTTCATCGGAGTCAAAGACATGAAAAGGATTGTTGTACAATGCTAGCCGTGAAAATGGCAAGCTCCGCGATTTTAAGCTACTCTTCGTACAAAATGCGTATGCAGGAGTAGTGAGCTGAAGGCAAAAGTATATCTACCTAAGCACATCCGTATCTATTGAAGGCGAGCGCACACGTTTTTCAGTGATGTTTGGATGTTTTAAAGTTAAAATCTGCTGGTCTGGATATTTGATTCAAGTCATTTTGAAACTTTACTTGCGTAGCGAATGCTGTCTGTTTGGGAAACACAAGTTGAAAAATTGAACACTTTTTGCAGGCAGGGAAGTGTTAAAACGAAAAAGAAAGAAGTTTACTGTTATGGGGATAAAATCCTCGGGCTGCTCGTGATGATGGAGGAACGAAGTTCTGTCCTGACGGTAGTATTTCCACAACTGCTGAATTTATTAGAGAAAACAGTACCGTCACTGGTTTTGAAAATTTTGATAACAAAATGCTTAATTGTGAATACGAAAAATTTGCGGGAAACTGCATGCCTTAAACCTCAAATCAATAAAAACATTTTCCCCTCACGAGCAAACCTGGTTTACAGTCAGCGATGAAATTATTCGTACACCCCTCGACTTTCAAAACTTTCTAGAATAACTTAAAAATTATTGTTGCCACAGGCATAAGATTTTCAAAGGGTGTGAGGCACATATTAGTGACAATAATACGAAGTTTCTAGAACAAAATATTATTTTCGAAAGGCTTAACAAGCTAAACTTAAGAAACACGATAAGACAATATTATTCATACGATTGAGAACATTACATTTCATTGAGAAGTATTTACCATTATAGGTGTTTATTGAAAAAAAATGGGTCTGAAATGTTCTTGAACATTCTAAATGTGAGATCATTCTAGAAAATTGTGAAAATTGCCAGAAGAGTAGAGCTTTGTCATTCGTACACTTGCGCCGCGATGGGAAAAGCTAAGGAACTCGGTGTGGACCTCAGACGGAAGATTATTGACTGCCACAAAGCTGGAAATAGTTATGGCGACATATCTACGCGTTTGAGCATCCCAAGATCTACATTACAATCTGTTATAAAAAGTTTGCTAAGTTTGGTACTGTAGAAACGTTGCCTGGGCGTGGGTGGTCGCAAACAAAAACCTTCGGTGAGAACTTCTCAAAAATTGTGTCGTGAGGTCAACGTTAATCCACGAATGAAGCTAGATGACACTGCCGAGAGATTGAACGCTCAGGGAACTAGCGTGAGCAATCGCACAATCCAGCGCTGTCTGAACCAGGAAGGCCTACACGGATGCCGACCTCGAAGGACTCCACTCCACAAACCGTGTGATGCTGCTGCTAGCTTGAGCTTTGCAGTCATACTTGGGGCAGAAATTTTTGGGAGAGAGTATTATGGAGTGACGAAACCAAAGTCGAGCTTTTTGGGCACAATGATGTGAAGAAGGTTTGGCGGATGAATGGTGAAGCTTTCCTGCTGAAGAACACAGTGCCAACAGTTAAATACGCAGGTGAATCAATGGTGTTTTGGAGTTGTTTTACTGCATCGGGTACTGGAAAATTGGTTGCAATTGAA
Source organism: Platorchestia sp. MABIK (assembly GCA_014220935.1). NCBI lineage: Eukaryota > Metazoa > Arthropoda > Malacostraca > Amphipoda > Talitridae > Platorchestia > Platorchestia sp. MABIK. The sequence continues at coordinate 9,184 of JACJUY010018320.1, forward strand.
GGGAAGATGAACTCTGATGACTATGTTTCAATTTTGGACGGAAACCTGAGGACCTGACGAAGGCGGTGGGTATTTCAACAAGACAATGACCCAAAGCACACGACCAACTCTACAACTAGCTGGCTCCAAACAAAACAAGATAAATGTGCTGTCATGGCCTTCGATGAGTCCTGATCTCAATCCCATTGAAAATTTGTGACAGAAATTAGAAGTCAACATCAACAAGAGAGCTCCAAAGAATCTTCAAGAATTTTGAAAAGCATCGCAATTGAAGAATGAAACAATATTGCCACTGAAACCTCGGAAAATCTTGTCAAAGACTATAATAAAAGGCTTTTAAATGTTATGAAGATGAAGGGTCACGCTGTTGATAATTAAAAATGTACTCAAATGGTAGATTCACCTCAATAAAGTGTAATACTACTCACTGTATGAATAATTTTATCTTATCATGTTTCTGAAGTTCAGCTTATTAAATCTTTCAAGGATAATATTTTGTTCAAGAAACTTCGTATTTTGATCACTAACATGTGCTTCACGCCTTGTGAAAATCTTATGCCTGTGGCAACAATAGTTTTTGAGTAATTCTTGAAAGTTTTGAAAGACGAGGGGTGTACGAATAATTTCGCCGCTAACTGTATGTCTTAAAGAAGAAAGAAACATTTTTCTGACATGATTGGAAATATCCATTCTCTCTGTGGAAACATGTGTTTTCCGTTCATGACAACGTGGACAGAAAACGAAAATATCAACTCTCAACGCATTAATGGAACTGAACAAATATTTCCCGCAACAAATAATAATTCGAATAAAATTCTGAGAAATTGCTAAGTACCTGCCACTAATGTTGAGTCTCCTTTTCCATGTTTTACTCTTATCGTGTGAAATATCTATCTAATTTTAGTATCTTTCTCATTTTAATACGTTAGTTTCTCGAATATAATTTTTCATGCGTTCATTTCTCCATGTGAGATGAACCAAGTGTCGCTGCCAGGGTTACAGAGTCGGAGGAATAAATTTACGACTTCGACTCCACTTTTCAAAATTTTGCTACTCCAACACCGACTCCACCTATGCCAATTTTTAAGATGAATATTGTATTTCTTAACTGCTGCAGGCATTGCAACCTGTACAGTATATACTTGTACAGGGTGTTCTCTAACTCATGGTACAAACTTTGACATGTATTGAAACCTAAAACAAACACATTTTCACGAATAACGAAATGCCCAAAAATGCTTCGTTATCGAGATATCGAATCATTAAAATTAATTTGATTTTAGGGAAATTTCTCACTTTCTTGACGACCCGCTATATGGCAACATTTGTTTACCTGTCGTCTGTTGTCGGTGAACGCTGTGTAACACTCCCAACAACATGGATCGTCTCACAAATTTTGAAAAGACATATCATCTTTGCATATGGTGCGGCAAATGGCAATGCTAGAAGGGCTGCTAGATTGTATGCATATCGTTTTCCCAACCGCCATTTGCCTGATCATCGTAGTTTAACAAGATTGCATCAGCGGCTACGGGACACAGGTAGTTTTAAACTACGGCTGGGCTCCTATTCATGAAAGGTTTCTGGCGCACAAAGCCAAATACGTATTCTCCTCTTTACA
>JACJUY010018322.1:0-10802 GCA_014220935.1 Platorchestia sp. MABIK
AGTTTTGGACTCCAGAGGGGGTGGAGGAGTTTTGGACTCCAGAGGGGGTTGAGAAGATTTGGACTTCAGAGGGGTTGGAGAAGATTTGGACTCTTCAAGATGGGGTGCAGAAGATTTGGGCTCTTCAAGATGGGGTGCAAAAGATTTAGGCTCAAGATGGTGTGAAGGAGTTTGAGATACAAGAAGAAGTGATGAAGTAGAGCAAATGCGCTTAGATGCCCAAAAATTATCAGGTTCAATTACTTTAGCAACAGGAAGACCAGGAGAAGCGGATTGAGTTTCATGGGATGTAGGAAATAGACAAGATTGAGAAGCAGCAGTTTTGGAATCCGAATGAAGAGTGGTCTCAATGGATGTGTTTGCTTCTCCCAGGTGAGGTATTTCTGTGTCTGAAGTAGAAGACTTCACAAAGACCATTGACTCTGACATCGTAGTCTTGGCTGGCCAAGCAAGGGATTTTTTTCTCCTACACACACATGTTTCAATTCCACAATGGACACAAGACTTGTTTCCATGCAGGGGAAGCTTCGTATCAATTGAGGTAGATTTTTGAACTGTTAGCACATTGGCATCACAACACAAAGAGGGTTTAGCTGTTTCAGAAACTTCAAGAGAAGTAGTTTTTAATTCACTGCATGTTCTAGTGAGTTGAACTGCTTTACTAGCATCCTGCTCATTGAATAACTTTCTAGAGATTACTCGCTCATTAACTTTCTCTGCCGTTAAACTTGTGTGTTGTCTATTTTGGCCAGTATTCTCTACATTGCTCCTGAACGTTTTTGGTTGTTCAGTCCTCCTTATATCTGATTCAAATGATACTGCTTCACGCTTGCTGATGGTCTGATTAGTTTCTCCAGAATCAGGCATAGTGGTGGTATTTCCACTCAAGATATTCAAGATCTTGGCTTTCTTTTCTTCATCTCGTTTAGAAGATTCAGAATCGCCCTTTTTTATTCCACCATCCTTGTTACGTTGTGCAGTAGTTTTATGACCAGATGACCTTGAGGTGTGTAGCTGAGCAAGCAACTCATCAGTATCAGTCGCAGACATATCCTCCTCATTATGTACAGAACTCAAAGCCAGAAGCAAAAGTGCATCTTCAGTTTGGTCTTGAGCACTGTTCATAGTGGCTGAGGTGTCAATCTTTTTCACATTCAATTTATTTTCCATTTCTTCTGTATTGATACTTGTCGGCTCAGGTACTGAAGAGATAACACCTGATGATTCATCCTTTGATGAATGAGGCTCAGTGACCAATTCAGGCTCACAAGGTTCACTCTCACTTGAAGATTCAGCTGCTTGTGAGGTAGAAGTTGACCCAATTGAGTCATGACCCAGCAATAGTGTCCTCTTTTCATCATCCATGGCTTGAAACTGGAAAAGCAGATAGAGGTGAAAATAATTCAAGGAAGAAAAAACATTAGAGAACCTACAAAGAAAAGCTAATGTTCACAATATTTAAATCATAGGTTAGTTTAGGGCTCCCTCACCACATCTTAGATATTACAAAGAGAGGAAGGATTAAAGCACCACTTTGGAAGGAGTTAAGGAACACAGAACCTATACTCAAGGTGCATTCCTACATAAAATCCCCTGTACAAAGTAACAGAAGTTATAAAAGTGGTTGTGACACAATAGAAGTTTAAGAAGGAAGTTATAGCACAGAAAAACAGTACAGGGCAAACTGAAAAAATGTTTATAATAAAACAAACAAAAGACCTATTCTACTTCAACAAGAGGAAGGCCTCCCTGACCTTCAGTTTGGAACCTCATATCTTCCTTTGGGAGAGCTAATTCCTATAGAGACAAAGGTTGTATCTCCCAGAGAGGGGGTGAACTTCAATGGAAAGTTCACAGAATGAAGAAGCCAAAAATTTATGGCAATCTTTTGATAGCCATTTTTTTGAGTAATAAAATTATCGTCTATTTACTGTTAAGAGCATAAAAAAAACAAATTTTCTTTGTTATTTTCATAAATTGTCCAATCATTAGTATAAAGTTTTACCATATTCATCTGTGGCAATTGAATATTTGCATAAAGAGTCTCCAAAACTCTAAGCTGTTTTTGAGCTTTACCTTAAGGAAATTTAATTTTGGAAATGCTGAATGGGAAAGTTGAGTTCCATGAAATGGTGCATTGACATTTAAGAAGGGGATTTCACACTAACAAATAAAGAAAACAGAATATAAGAACACAAAAGAGAGCAATCACAACATAGGTCAGAAGCACGTTTATTAGTGCAATACAAACCAGACCAGATAATCAACAATTGAGGGTTACCAAAAATCTAGTAACACCTCTCTAAATTGAACACCTGCATACCTAAAATTTGTTATGGCATCATATTCAGCCATGACTAAAAAAATAGAAAGTATGTACTAGAGTTGCATAGTGAATGAGCGTGACAGAAAGTTTGTTTGCCTCCCATAACAAAAATAAATCAATTTCTAGATCCAATATACTTACCATAAATGATAACAATATCCAAGTGAAGAATTTAAACTGTTTTATTGAAGACAGTTCTCACAGCCCTGCCCATGAGAAAATAGTTAGTTTCATCATCCATGATATTCATTGTACTCTCCTACAAAACTTTGAGCAATTGAACACAAATGTAAATAATACACGCTGCAAAATATGGCTTACTTCAAACATTTCAGAAACAATGAACAACATAACTTGAAAAAAATAAATGTACTGCATGTGACCAAAGAATAAATATGAATGGATTCCCTTCATATAAACCTCTGTTAAATATTTATTATTAGGCTGTCCCTGTTTGGGTGCCAATTGTTAGATATATATAGTTTTATTCGATTTGATAGGCTGTGCTGTTTGACACCAATTGTTAGATAATTATTGAGGCTGGTCCTTCTTGGGAGCCAGTAATAGATTATTTAGGGGGGCAAGTCCTGTTCGGCCCGATTTGATAATTATTTCGACTGGTCCTTCTTGGGAGACAGTTGATGGATGATTTAGGTGAGCGAATCCTGTTCGACCCTATTGATCATTATTTCGACTGGTCCTTCTTGGGAGACAGTTGATGGATGATTTAGGTGAGCAAATCCTGTTCGACCCTATTGATAATTCGTAAGCTGGTCCTTCTTGGGAGCCAGTATTCTTCTCGGGGAAGATAATACTTGGTTTATTTCCAGAGTTTATTGGCATGAAAATAGTATTAGTTGCAGCAGATTTCGATAGCAGATCAGGCGGTTCTGAAATTTTTCAGGGAGCTTTTTCAGTCGCTCTCCGTTGGGCTGTTCAAAATTCCAGGGAGCGGACCAGTTGAATTTAGTCGCTCTGTCAAATTTCGGACAAGCCGGATTGAAGGGGGTTTGGCGAGTCTCTAAGATACATGAATTAAATTTTGACGAACATTATTTCTAAAGAGGGGAGAATATCCAGACTGGTGCGGGGCCTAACACTCACACAAGCAAAGTTGAGGAAAAATTCAGTTATTCCTCACCTTACAAAAGTCCAAACAAACAACCCAAGTTACAAAACACATTAACATAAAATTTTCATCTCTGAATACGAAAGAAAATTCAAGTTACAAAATGCAAAATCTCAAAAATTCAAATTACGCACGCTTTGCTTTGCAGCCGTTTGAATTCTCTGAAACGTAAACACACTTGTAGCATCCTGTATTTTGCTTTGAAATTGACATGCTAGAGTTTGTCTCCTATATGATATCTTTCCAGCATTATCTGCAGGAGAAGGCCTCCCATTGGCTAGGAAGAAGCTGCATCTCTACGATACCTACAAAGCTTTTAATGTGCCTTCGACCCTCATTTGTCATGGAGTTCTAACACGTGTAAAGGACAGTGCTACTGTTGTTTCATGATTTTTTTTAGTGTGCTCATTGCAACATTTTTATTTTCTTGGGCATTGTTACCCAAATCTAATGGTAAATGATTTGCATGGCTTATTCATTTCAATGGTTTAATAAATAATTTTCTTTTACTATTTACACATTTCATGCAAAATTGATATACTTTAATAATTTCTAAAGGATTTAGGGGATAGTATTGGGGGATTTGGAATGAATCAGGCCTTTTACATGTAAATTACAACTCTACTAACAAAAAATCACGTTTCAAAAACATTTCTGGAATGAATTAATTTTGGAAGGTGAGGTGTGACTGTAGTTTTTTAAACAAAGCCAGGGATTCATTTATAATTGCATGAAAGTGAGAAGGAACCTCAAAAATCAATGTTAACTTACATACATTTTAGCAACTGAAGACAATGTGTACTCTGAATAACTAACAAGGTTTAATTTAGGGTAAATTTTAATAACAAAATGAAAAAAAAACTGCTATGGAGTTGTAACCTACATAGCTTTGATGTCCACAATTTACAACTTATCAACTACATTATTTTAGTTTGTGAAGTAAAATAATGACACTCTTACAAACAGTATAAGTTTGATAACTTAACGCCTAGGTTTAACCCTCAATTTTCAATAGGTTTTTGAGGAAATTTTCGAATATATTGTCAAATCTTAAAAACAGATGAATACAAATTTAGCATTTCAGTGCACATTGTTTTGAAACCCACAATTGTTACTAGACATAACTTGCTACTACTCTATGCAGTGCAGGACTAACTCCCAACTCTAAGAAAAAATAATATACTTCCATATCTATAAAAATGTTGATCATTCTACAAAAACAAAACTTGGGTAATGTGAATTTAAGTTGTTGAGGTGCTTGATGAATCTCAGTAAATTAGCTATTTTTAATTCTGAGAGAACTAATGCAAGCTTAGCACATACAAAACAAATTAAAATATTGGTACTGGGATGTCACCAAAATCAAATTTAACCAGCTAGGAGACAGGCATTTGCCAACAGAAAATAAAATTTCAGCTTCATTGCTTTATATTATACTAACAGTCCTAACCATCACCATTTATGGAAGATAACCTAAAAATATAATGTACTATTGTTATGTTTTCATTATTTATTTGGTCATTTTATACATCATAAGCTGGTAATTTGAAATTGATTTGATGTTTATAATACAGTAACCATTGGTGTGTGATATTGAACAACAAATAGAGTAGCCAGTCAACAGCCAAGAGAGCAACTTCTATGCATTGAAGAAAGACTCAGATAAGAAAGGCAGGTTAACCTGTGTTTCTTGTCTATCAGAATGCAATTTTAGTATTAGTTCAGAAATAAAGAAAATAGTTGATCAAAAATAACAATCTATCTAATAAATAGTTGAAATTTTGTATATTAGGAATTTATGGTCTAAGAATTATGGTATACTTCTACATGTAGGCCTAGTTAAAGAATTTAATGTCTTGGTATGAAATAGCAATCACATATTCTTTTTTGAACCAAGACTAAAAAAATTAAGGACTCTCCTCAGTCAATTCATTCAGCATCAACAATGATAACACCATTAAGAGATTCAGCTTGTCATATATAAATCTTATGTATTGCAGCTCATCCAAATCTCCATTGAATCTAAAGTCAGCATTTCAAATTCTACAGATATGCTAAAAAAAATTTCCCGCATTAAAAAGAGTCTATTTAGATTCTTCATTCTACTAGCTACCCAACAAGATCAACAAAACCTGAATGAAATCCCCCTGGCACATCTGGCATGCCACCATTTTGTTAAATCTTTCTTAAAATTATGTACCACAGTCATATGCAAGAATGTAATTCAAGAGTTGGTAGCCCAAAATCAAAATAAATTAATTCCTAAAATTTGGCAATTATTAATATATACATAAATATATCAGTTCAAAATAATTAATGATATTTATATATAGTTCAGAAAATGTATGTTGTCCAAACTCCTATGAAATTAAGGTATACTAAAACATTGTCAAATGCTTTTACAATTGTTTTTCATTTTTTTGTCACACTGCTTGCAGCTTACATAACCTATCATCATTACTCCTGCCCCATCTGCACCTGCTGATACAGCACACATTAAATGACAACAGACACGAGTTGGTATCTAAAATCTCCATCGGAAAATATCACCTAATTCTATATAGGGCACATTCTATCTAGCAGACCAAGTTGAAATATACTTTACAATTGTCCAAAGAATAAATTGATATACAGTATAATTATTGAGTTGTTTTTCATTTCCTTCATTCACTTCTCGTCGAGGCCTTCGAGGACTTTGTAACGGTCTACAATTCCCTCCTTAATACTTGTAATATTCACACAAAAGAGTTCAGCAACTGTGTACCAGATTTGTTCAACAAACTACTCAGGATCCACCAATCATTGTTACAAGCTGCCATTGGATGGCATCACTGGGATAACCAGTACTTCAAAACACCATCCCCAGGCATGGTGGGTCATTACAGCCCACTCTACATGACTGGCGCATTCCAGTCACTGTCTTCTTCTGGTCTGTATAAGAAAGATTTTCATAGCCTCTATGATACTCAAATTACACTCCTGATCCAATCAAGCAAGACAGTTCATACCACAATCATCTTCAGCACATCTGGTACACCACTCATTCTCTCCCCATGAGACTCTCTCTCTCTCTTGCTCATACTTACTACATCCCAGCACAAAAGTACTACATCCCAGCACAAAAATCTTTACACCTCACAGCAAACAAAAGTTGGCTTCCAAAACTACCATCATAGAATATCTTACACTTGGGCACTTCCTTTTGTATGTACCAGATTACCGTTGGCTTTTGCGTCACGCTTGGCATTCATTTATTCAATCCATACTCTTTTGATTCCCTCTCAATCTCTTTTTTTCCACCTCTTGCAGTCCCACTTAGGTCCTTTACCTCCAATATTCATTAAAAGCTAATCAACAGGTTTTCCAATTCCAACACAAATAATCTTTTGTATACTTAGTTTCCTTGCATGCCTTCCAACATATTTTCTCCCAATAGCTTACACTCAGATTCTATTCAAAAATTTGCTTTACCCACCTGCTATTCTGCTTTCTCTCGATTCTTACCTTATAATTCATCATAAAAGCTTTCATCATTCGTTCTGAAAATAGGCTCCACTCTAGGTCATCTCTAATAGCTTCTGTAGCTGTCCATTTTGGAGCACCCAATGCTAGACATCCTACCTTATTTTGTATTACATCCAGCCTCTCAAGGTCACTTCCATATCAGGCTAAAGCACTCACACCATACATGACACTAGGTACAGCAATGTATTTCCCCATTCCTCTCACATGTTCATACTTATTTGCTCTGTACCTGGCCACACTACTTAACTGTATACTCCACTGCATTGCTTCTGCGACTTTCTCCCCCTTAGTTCTAGTGCATCTATCTTCACTTATCATACAACCTTTGTATCCTTTAGTTCTACCTATTCTGATTTTTCAAATGTTCTACAGTCTACCTCTGTCAGTCTCATCACTATTTATAACCATAACCTTACTTTAATCAGTACCAAAGTTTATCTTGAAATCTGTACTTTATCTATTCACCATGTCAAGCATTCTTCGTAGTTTATGCTCAGATTCACTAACCACAACCACATCAACAGCGTACACCAAACAACTCAGTTTTTCCTTACCAACTTTCAATCCTAAGCTACTCATTCTCAGTCAAACTGCTAATTCTTCTGTGTACAATCCAAACAACAGTGGAGACAGAGTACAGCCCTGCCTCACACCTCTAACACTTCACACTTGCCCAGTTTTCAAATTTCCCAACCTGTAGATAGTGCTTGTGTTTTCATACAGACTTTGCACAATGTTTACCATCTTTCTACTGAATTCCACTTTTCTCAAGATTTCAAACAGCCTAAATCAATCTACTCTGTCATACGCCTTTTCACTTTCTTCAAAAAACTTACAATTTCTTCACAAGTGATTTTGTTCTTTATTTACAGCTCATGTTCATCAATCAGAAAATTTACAGGTTCATCATCTGTTACCTGTTCATTCATTCCACTGATGTCTTCCAAGTAGTCTTCAACTGCTTTCATCATTTGCATCCCATCTTGCACATTGCAACCATTGACTACTGATTTGTCTATTTGAACTTCACTACTTCTATCATTACCATATATTAATTTATGTCAATCTTTTATTCCATCTGGATCTTTTTTCCTAAATTTTTTACTTGGTCTCTTTCCTCTAACTCTAGCCTTATTCATCATTCTCTTGACTTTCTTCTGCTGGTTCTTGTACTCATTCCATGCACTCTGCCATTTATTCTTAGTAATTCTATGTCTTTCATACATTTTACTTATATTGCATTGTTTCTTATTCAAAGTCTTGTTTTTCATTTGTTCTTCTTTCATCTCACTTGTAAACCACCTGGTATTCCCTGTACTTTTCCTATATTTCATTCTACCAATCTTTTGCGCTGCCACATCATGCAACATTCTTGCAATCTTTCCATTTAGGTCATTTACATTTTCACATTTGATCCAGTTATATCCACTCAATTCATTCCTAAATTCTTCCCAGCTTGCCTTTTTTATCTGCCAATTTTTTTTTACACTGCTGACCTGCATAGACTCCTTTCCATCCCAATTATATTTAGGCACAAGCATTTTATGGTCATGATCAATATCAAATTTATTAGTTGATAATTGAGTTTAATGTGCTCAAGGAATTTATAAATTTGGTTCCCAAGAATCAGTAAAGAAGCATATTTAAAAATGTAATACACGAATGACATTTTGCTTGCTGATGCCTCATTTTCAAGATGAACATGAACATGAATTACGTTCAAGTTAGAATAACATTATATAGTCAGCTGCGTTTTACCTGTATTGTTGGAACACGCCCAGTATTTTAGTGGGAACGACCAGTGTCAGTATAGCTGAAGTTAAGTTATTTCAGGTTTATTTGGGTTAGTTTATGCTAATTTATACAACTAACCTAATATTACCAAACCTAATTTAATCTATCATTACGTCAATACTATATTACAGCATAAGCTCCCAGGGGGACTATGTGAGGGTCCAAGCTATGGGTTAGGTAGGCTTTCTTTTTGTTGAAATAACATGGGTTTTTGTTCTGTTACGGACCATCTTTTTTTGGTTCACTGCTGTCCTGTTTTTTCAACACCTACTACTTTCTTCTTGAACTTTGATCTTGTTTCATAAACTTCTTTCTCATCTTACAGTTTCTATGCCCTTTCTGCGTAGATTCCACGTTCCCTAAACTCCCTACTAAATGGTGCCTTCCTCCTTCCTCTCTTTGGATTGCCTTTGTCACGGATAGGGAGGCTTAAACTAACTAATAAACTAAACTAAACTATTACAGCATAATTATATGTCTGTTCCTCCACTGTTATTTACACCGCTCCTATAACTTCAAAGTTTAATAACTCAAAAATTATGCATCAGTGAGCCAAATGTCATTTCTGTAAAATGTTCATAAATGTGTTCTTTTAGTGATTTTTTTGGACCAGAATTTTTTATTTCCATGAGCGCATTAAGGGAGACATCTACCCAGAAATTGACGAATCAAGGAAATGACAAACATTCTTTCTATGGAATTTAGATCTATGAAAATTAGCATCCATATGTATTTTTGGAAGTAAATAGGGGTCGTCTCTATAACTTTTTCCCACTCTCAACATAACTTTGGAGAAAATAGGGTAAAGGGTAGGGAAAAGTGTGTACTTTTTAAGAAACGTCTTCTCAAAAACTACTAATTGTAGAACAATGACTTAGGTGTCATTGGATGCGCAATGGGTTGCTGCATAAAGAGTCGGAGGATTACGTTGATTTTCATAATTTCAGAGTTACATGGGAAAACTTTTTGTAAATAATTACAAATGTGAAGATATAAGGTAATTTTAAGAAAATGACTAACATTCTTTCTATAGAATCTAGATCTATAAAAATTGACTAGCAAACCTATTTTTAGAAACTAACAGGGGTCGTCTCTATAACATTTTCCTATTTTTGCCATAATTACGGAGATAATGGGAAGAAATGGGGGGGGGTTCAGGGTTATTTTTGAAAATCTATTTTCTTCTAGTTTTTATTGTAGAGCAATGATTTAGGTATCATTAGATGCGCAACAAGCTGAGCTATCCACTGATATAAGATTTTTCATTACTTCTCAATTATTTTTTATTTCATTAAAAAATCTATGGAAAAAATGATGACTTTTTCAAAAAACATTTTTTAAATTTGATAGTAGCTTAACTATTGTGAAATTCAATACTCCAACTCTTTATGCAGCAAACCATTGCGCATCCAATGACACCTAAGTCATTGTTCTACCATAAGTAGTTTTTGAGAAGACGTCTCTTGTCTCCCCTATCCTTTCCCACATTTTCTCTAAAATTATGTCAAGAGTGGAAAAAGTTATAGAGATGACTCCTATGTACTTCCAAAAATACACATGTATGCTAATTTTCTTGGATCTAAATTTCATAGAAAGAATGTTACAGTCATTTCCTTGATTCATCAATTTCTGGGTAGACGTCTCCCTTAAACTCAATATCTACTAATTCATCATCTACAAATATTTCTGTGACATACTCTTTTGAAAATTCAATCAGTTGTCATATAATATCCAATCACAATAATACATTCTTTTGCATGCATTCTTTTACACCTAATTGCCAACAAATCTTCACTCTCAGGTTCAATTCTAACAGGAATTTTTTTAAGTGTCAATTTAGAGTATTCTTTCTAATCAAACTAATGCCACCACCTCTTTCTTGTCAATTTACATCCTTTTCTTATCATATGATTCTTATTCTCCTTACATGTTAAACTGACTATCATGCATTTGGGTCTCTACTACTACACCAACACACTTGAACTTGAACTTGAACTTGAAATTGAGGGCCGACAGTGTCGGGGCCTT
>JACJUY010018326.1:0-10800 GCA_014220935.1 Platorchestia sp. MABIK
GGAGCAGGACGCTGGAACGGGGCGGGACGCTGGGATGGGAGCAGGACGCTGGGACGGGAGCAGGACGCTGGGACGGGAGCAGGACGCTGGGACGGGGCAGGACGCTGAGACGGGAGCAGGACGCTGGGAGAGAGCTTGCTGGGTCTCCTGGGACGTGGGCACTCATCTAACTTCCAAGCTCAGAAATGGGGCTGTGAAGTTTGTGAAATGAGACTTGGGAGTTTAGAAAATGTTGCTGGACGAGGAGGAAATGGTGCTGGAATTTAAAGAAATGGTGCTGGAAGTGGAGGAAATGGTGTTAACAAATGACGGAAAATGCTCAACGCACTCAGAAAAATAGCGTCGGGAGATGCAGAAACAGGATCTGGGAAATGGGAAATAGACCAGGGAAATCGACAAAATAATTGCTTGGGAAATGGTAGAAAATAGTGTAGTGTGATAAACAATAGTGCATCAAAATTAAAAGAAAATGTACAACGAAATTATGAAAAAGGGGAACTCAAAATTGAAGCATATATGCAGAAATAGGTAGATTGAAATGGGAGTCATCCAATTTCAACAAATGATGAAAAATGGAATTAAAGGCGGCGTGTGAAGCAAAAACTGACCAAATCTTGGGCAGAAACTGACGCCAAAAAACTTTGCGATGAGGTGATCACTCGTCCCCGCCAGGTTATCAAGGAGAACGGAGGATATGTTGAATAATTCTTGGATGTTGATAAAGACCGTACATTTCTCTTTTATTTGATACATGAGTTGTTTTGACCGGCCTTCAGATAACTGAAAACGCCTAACATTCATTTGTCCACACTTCGCTGTGCCACCTGATAGATGGACCGTACATGTATATTTGAAGATGTCTTGAGTGGCGATCGTTGGAAACTCAGAACTTTTATAGAGAGGAACCTCGACGAAACGCGTTTGGGACGACGACGCTGCGTGGGGAGGCTTTGTCCTGAGGGAAGGCTTCCCGAATGTCCGTAGAGTGAGCATAGCAGCCATCACGGTGGAGGAAACAAGGTACGATCATTTTTGTGGGAGAAAATACACTTCCTCTTATTCGGCTAGCCAATAGAAAGGCTTTATTTCAAACAAACTTTATGACGTCACCAAAACGCAATGTCGTTAGACCAATTGCGGAGCCAGATATGGGGGTAGCAGTGCTACCAGATGCAAAATGAGCGCTACTATTGGTTCGTTGCCGTTACGTCAGCAAAACCACACCGTCAACGAAAAAAAAACTGGTTTGAACCTACCTTATTTTTTTTACCGTCGTTGCCATCGTAGATAACTCGTGACAAATTATGTCTTCAAGTATGTACAATCGACGCAGTTATTTTTTAAAGATTCGATCGAAGAGAATATGCAGGCCTGTCGAAACACTCAAAGTATTCCACAGCGCAGAAACATCCTTAATTAGATGCGAGAAGTGATGAACCATATCATGAATCACCACAGGTGCGACTGTTCGTACTCTAAATAGTGTACTCCAAATAGTACTGTGAGTGGCGTTTAGTCGAGACTGTAAACACTGTGAATAGTATACTCTAAATAGTACTGTAAATAGAGCATAGTAGAGACTGTAAGTACTGTAAATAGTTTACACTATACAGTGTATAGTAGAGACTGTAAGTACCATAAATAGTATATACTACTAATGCGAATAATCACGAATATGAACTTGAGGAACAAACAGAAGTGAGTATTGAGGCAAAGCAACTAATTATTTCTCTCAGAAACCTTCAAGACCAATAGTTTCGTAGAACGACTAAAATTAATGGCTCGCTGAAATGAAATGAATTCTCCGAAGATATTAAAGCGTTAAAGAATTCAATATCGCAGTTTAATCTAGAAGTTTCACCCCAAAACAGCAATCTCGCCGTTTTCTCCAAACTTCATTCACGCAAATTAGGCCTAATTTTTTCAAGAACATCTCAAGGAAAGCCCTAAATTTTCAAATTTCCCTAACTTTGTTCAGCCAAATAAAAATTTAGCGGTTTTCCCCCTACCTGGTACGGTTGGCAACACTCCCGCCTTTGTGTTCACGTGAGTTCCATGACCAGGAGTTATGGGGGGGAACACGCTGAGCCGGCAATATTTTACCATAAAGTCAAGAAAGCTCGATATAAGCGAGACCGCAACGGCATGCACTTGATAGATTTTTTTGGAGTGACTGAAAACTCTTTTGAGGTCGCAAAGCCCGCGTTCACGGAGCGTTGAGCCGCGATTGCTCTGCGGTTTTGCTGCCGAAAGAAGAGGATGTACGACAATTTTCCCGCGCATTTGAGCGAATCAAATTTTCTGCGAAAGAACCATTGAAAGTCCCGCCCATCTCATTTTAGCGCTCCTTTAATGCTGCATTAGCGCCTGTTTGCCTGTAAGCTGTCGCATCCACCCTGGGAATGGGGGGAATTTTTTCGCTTAATCTTCTTCCGAGCGTGAAGGTAATGCAGCGAAATGCTTCGGATAACAGATGCACTGGTTCGAGTCCAGGCCCGCACTGCAGTGTTTTTGCCGGTGTGTAAACAGCTTCTCTGGTGATTATAGAAAAAACAAAAAAGTTTAAAATAGGTTCTACGTGAGACCTTTATCTCAAAGAGTTAGAACTTCACCTCTCCCTTAAGATTGAGACATAATTTAAGTAATTTATTTGAACAGAAAAGTATTGTACGACTCGAACTTAATAATGGTCTCGCGTGCATGATTCGAGTGAAATAATAAAACCATTACTAAAGGTAATTGAAGCGGCTTAGTGATATAGATGAATTTACTTCATTCAGAAGATTAAATATAAACCTTCGGAATTATTCTCGGGAGAATAATTCCGAACGTTTGTTATTTTCCAATTTCTCCTGTAAATTAAAAGTCGAGAGGAAAAAACTAAAAATGATAGCGATTAACTACTGTATATTAGTTTAAAAAATTGTTTTCTCTCGCACATGTGATTTAAAAATTTCCTTTGGAGTACACACGTCGTTATTTACTCTCTATCAACCGGAAGACCTTCTCGAGCCTACCCATGGCTCTAACATACGGATACTGGGAAGTTAGACGGTGGAAATGGGAAGCATGGAATAGGAAGTAGGA
The DNA here is from genome assembly GCA_014220935.1 of Platorchestia sp. MABIK. Classification (NCBI taxonomy): domain Eukaryota; kingdom Metazoa; phylum Arthropoda; class Malacostraca; order Amphipoda; family Talitridae; genus Platorchestia; species Platorchestia sp. MABIK. The sequence goes on from JACJUY010018326.1 coordinate 3,088, forward strand.
AATGGGAAGTAAAAAGTAGGAAACTGGAAGTAAAAAGTGGGGAGTAGAAAGGGGAAGTAGGAAATGGCAAGCGGGAAGTAGGAAATGGGAAATAGAAAGAGAGAAGTAAAAAACTTGAAGTAGAAAGTGGGAAGTAGGAAATGGGGAAGTAGAAAGTGGGGAGTAGGAAACGGGAAGTAGAAAGGGGGAAGTAGGAAATGGGAAATAGAAAGTGAGAAGTGAAAAAATATGAAGTTGAAAGTGGGAAGTAGGAAAGGGGGAAGTAGAAAGTGGGGAGTAGGAAATGGGAAGTAGAAAGGGGGAAGTACGAAATGGCAAGTGGGAAGTAGGAAATGGGGAAGTAAAAAGTGGGAAGTAGGAAATGGGAAGTAGAAAGTGGGAAGTTGGAAGTGGGAAGTTGGAAGTGGGTAGAGGGAAGTGAGAACTGAAAAATAGGAAGCAAGAAGGAAGTAGGAGCTCGATGTTCAAGGCAACTAACCACGCCCGCAGCGACCACCCAAGCAATCGACCTAGCGCACGGACGGCTGCCATGTCTAGTTCATAAGAACAAAAATTAATAGTAATTTAATTATAATATCTAAATATTATAATAATTCAATAACTAGCAGTCTTGAGACATTCTTACGAAAGACTCGGGCTGATAAACCTTCACTTCGGTTACAAGGTCGACCTCAGACATGTAAGTCACGGCTTGAAACCAGTGAAATTATAGAACTGAAGTGCAAAAATTTCTACCAACCGACAATCCCTGACGTCAGGGTTGTCAGACTGAATTTTCCGCCATAAATATGAATAATTCTAATAAATTGGATAACGTTGTGGAACTGAATTGTAAGCATTTCTACAACCTCTAACGTCAAGATTGTTAGATCGGATTTTTTCCCCCACAATCCCCAAGTTTTGTGTTTTTTTCATTATACCTGACCATTAAGGCCATTTAGCACCTGGCAACTTTGCAATGTTTTTAGATCCTGAACATTTATTAAGGTCACATTTTAGAAAAAATTGGGATTTTGCTCAAGAAATGGCAAATCTAACAACCATGGAGAAGGAAATGGCCAATCTAACAAACATGGAGGAGGAAATGGTCAATCTAACAACCATGGAGGAGGAAACGTACAATCTAACAACCATGAAGGAGGAAATGGCCAATCTAACAACCATGGAGAAGGAAATGGCCAATCTAACAACCATGGAGGAGGAAATGATTAATCTAACAACCATGAAGGAGGAAATGGCCAATCTAACAACCATGAAGGAGGAAAAGGCCAATCTACCGATTGTGGAGGAGGAAATGGCCAATTTAACAACCATGGAGGAGGAAATGATTATTCTAACAACCATGAAGGAGGAAATGGCCAATCTAACAACCATGAAGGAGGAAAAGGCCAATCTACCAATTGTGGAGGAGGAAATGGCCAATCTAACCAACAAAATCACAACAATGAAATCATGCAGAGAAGAGCTGTGGATACACTAATGCTGCTCAGATCCGCCTTACCAAACACATAGATATCCACAACCATACAGAAAGATAACAACGACCAGATAACAACCAAACACAAAGAAAACAAATACAAGAAAACAACTAAGCACAAAGATAACAACTACCAGATAACAACAACCAGATAACAACTACCAGATAACAACAACCAGATAACAACAACCAGATTACAAGAACCAGATAACAACAACCAGATAACAACTACCAGATAACAACATCCAGATAACAACAACCAGAAAACAACAACCAGATAACAACAACCAGATAACAACTACCAGATAACAACAACCAGATAACAACTACCAGATAACAACAACCAGATAACAACAACCAGATAACAACAACCAGATAACAACTACCAGATAACAACAACCAGATAACAACAACCAGATAACAACAACCAGATAACAACAACCAGATAACAACAACCAGATAACAACAACCAGATAACAACAACCAGATAACAACAACCAGATAACAACTACCAGATAACAACTACCAGATAACAACAACCAGATAACAACTACCAGATAACAACCAAACACAAAGTGATCCTTCACGTCTCCCTCATTCCCGCGAGTTCAGCTCCTGAATAATTCATCCCTCAAGTCCCGCAACACAAAAATAAAGCTTCTGATGTTCTGTGTGTCGGGTGTTGTGTGTCGGGTGCTGTGTGTCTGGTGTTGTGTGTCGTGTGTTGCGTGTCGGGTGTTGTATGTCGGGTGTTGTGTGTTGTGTGTCGGGTGTTGTGTGTTGCGTGTCGGGTGTTGTATGTCGGGTGTTGTGTGTTGTGTGTCGTGTGTTGTGTGTCGGATGCTGTGTGTCGGGTGCTGTATGTCGGTTGGTCACACGAGAAACACAAATGCACCAACGGAGGTCCGTGAAGCAAGACCTTTTTATGCTTCTGAGACAATAAAGAAGGATCGTAAATACTGAGCTCCTTGAAAAACCTCGCTTTAAAGAACATGAAACTGGCTTTATGTTTGCTTAGATTAAAGAACATGAGGCCTAAATTTAAATGTGCTTCGTTGTTGAAGAACAGGAAAGCAAACTGAAAATGGGCTTGGTTTTAAAAACATGGAAACTAAATTCATGTTTACTTTTTTTTTAAAATACGTGGGAACTAGATATTTGTTTGATTGATTTTAAAAACATGGAAGCTGATTTTAAATTTGCCTGTAAATTTTAATCACCCGTTGCTACTCGGAAGTTCAAAAAATATTTCCTCGTGTAAAATTGAATACAATTTCTATAACAAATCATACTTCGAGCCCTGGATTTGCCCTAAATTAAAAATTCATCTGTGATTCCATTTCAAAAGCACAAACGCAGAACTATTCATAAAAAAATGTTGTTTAGATAATTTAAAACATACCTACGCGTAGAAAGTCTCTGCGGGCAAAAATATAACAAAAAATGAAAATTTCTGCGGGCAAAAATATAACAGAAAATGAAAATTGCTTGCATAAATTGTCGTATGATGTCTTCATGCAGCGGCAACTTAGTTGTAAGTTGACCAAAGACTTGACTTAGTCAACAAAGACTTGACTTAGTCAACAAAGACTTGACTTAGTCAACAAAGACTTGACTTAGTCAACAGAGACTTGACTTAGTCAACAAAGACTTGACTTAGTCAACAAAGACTTGACTTAGTCAACAAAGACTTGACTTAGTCAACAAAGACTTGACTTAGTCAACAGAGACTTGACTTAGTCAACAATGACTTGACTTAGTCAACAAAGACTTGACTTAGTCAACAAAGACTTGACTTAGTCAACAAAGACTTGACTTAGTCAACAAAGACTTGACTTAGTCAACAAAGACTTGACTTAGTCAACAAAGACTTGACTTAGTCAGGGGCCGGAGCTTCGAGCGCTTTATGTCACAGTAAAGATGATATATCCATTTATAGCTCATAATAAATTCAAACATATATATATTTCGATGTTTGTGTGTCGGGTTTTTTTTATTCACCAATAACACTGTACTAAAATTAAATCCATGGCGATGTTCTTTATTGTCATCGTCAATTTTAAATATTAGTTAAGCTTTAGCTTATGTCATCGTTAGTTATTTATAATTATTCAGCTGGATACATTTTATTTAGAAGTTTTTGATAGTGTTTTTTCTGTGCCGATTTTGGCAAAAATTATATTTAAGTTCTTTATTGCTACCGTAAACTTTAGTTTATATCATCGTAATGGTGCCGTAAGCAGTGTAAGTTCATAATATACTCTTTTAAGTGTACTTAGGAAAGCGTACGCTGCATGCAGTACCAATACGAGCACAGAAATTTATTGAAAAGTCAACTCAGCAATAGTGAAGTCAACCAATACAAATGTGAAAAAATACTGATGTCCACCCAACAATAGTGAGGTCTACCTATACAAATATGAAGTCTACCCATCAATAGTGAAGTCTACCCATAGAAATATAAAGTCTACCCAACAACAATGAAGTCTACCTATTCAAATATAAAGTCTACCCAACAACAGTGAAGTCTACCCATGCAAGTATGAAGTCTACGAAGGCACACAGTTCATGAGTTGGAGAAAATCTTTAATGATGTCTTTTAATTTTCAGCTTGATGTGCATTTGATGAAGGCAAATCTTGATGCAAAATTCTACAGTGAACGCAAAAAATTAGAGATCAACGGCCTTTGATGAACTTTCTAAAGTTTTGCGCAACTTTCAGACACAGAGCAGCAAAGTTCAAGTTAATTGTGGGCCAGATTTGCACTTACAACAGAGCTGCGCTCTGAAACATTCGAGTTTTTGACTTGCTCACGAGAACTGAATATTTGAAGGCCAATAAATGAGACCGTTCTTGAAGAAGATTAAAGTTGCGTTCTGGCTAAGCGTAATTTTTGCTGCGGAGATCTTGAAAATCAAACCTTATTTACGAGGAGATTTTACTCGATATTGGTAAAGATTCGGAGCATAAGTCAGTGGATATTTGTGGATATTTGGGGAGTATAACTATGAATATTAATGAAAAGTTTGAGAGTAAGTCAGATATTTTTGGATATTTGGAGAGTATCTTAAAAAACCGTGGTTATCTAAAGAAACTATTTAAAATTTAAAATTCATAGAAAATCTCAAAAAAATTTTGTGAATATTAGCAGAAAGAATATTAAGAATTTGAAGATCTTGAAGAATATTGATTGGGATTGGGACAACATACATAACGAAATATTAGAGAATATATTTCGAATATTTAAAAAAAATAACCAAAAAGATTTGTAGACTAGATTAAAAACATATTTGTAGAGACTGGAGAAAAGTATTACCTAATATTGGTTGCAATCCAAAGAAAATATGGTACAATGTCCATGAAAAACAAGAACATGTCGGGTTACATGTAGGATATTCAATCTACGTTGAAGGATACTAGCGGCAGTTTGAAGGATGTTGATGGAGACTGGAGATAACCTAAAATAATGTTGAGAAATAGTAGAGGAGATTAAAATACATTAGCAAATTTTTGAAAAATCTCTGAATTTTGACTTTAAAAATATACTGTAGGGCTTCATGAAATATTCCCTGAAAATATTACTATTGGGCTGCATGAAATGTTACGTGAAAACTTGTTCAACATCGGGGTTTCATTGTTTTTAAATTTGCTTACGTGTGTGTGTTTTGTTCAATGCAGTATGACTTACTCGTTTTATGCAAATAAGTGACGAATTCGTAAAAATTCGTAAATTCGTAACGTACACTGTGCGCAGCTAAATTTATATGCCAGGGATGCCCGCATTGGATAGGATAGGATTCCCAAGCGGATGCGGGCATCCCTGGTATATAAATTTAGCTGCGTACAGTGTACGTCTGGCTACGTCGGCATGACGACGCTGCCTTTTTACATCAGGATCGCCCAGCACCGTGGAGTTAGCTTTCGTACCGGGAGATCTTTAGCTCAACCTCCCCATTCATCAATCCGCCTTCATACCGAACAGTGTAGCACTGGATTTCCGAGGACAATTTTTCTATTTTATGCTCTGCACCTAACGAGTTAGATTTGCGCATTTTAGAATCTCTTCACATTGCAAAAGAGAAGCCGCTTTTAAATAATGCTAATAGTTCATGCCCTTTAGAAATTTTTGTATAGATTTTTTTCCTACTGATCACTTTCGTCAGAACTAACCAATTTTTTTTCAGACTAACTGAAGATGGAGCTGGTCTCCGAAACGTATAAAATTTGATGAATCAGATATTTTATATTTGGCTTCGCAAATGTTATTGAATATGATACCTATCCGTGCTGTATTCTTCGTCTTTAAATTCCAAATAAAAACGCATAATTTTGTAAAAAATTAATGAAAAACAAAACTCAAAGCAGCAAAGGAGATGACTTTTCAATGCTCTGTTCACTATCGAAAACGCTTCAATTTCCTTGCAAAAACGGAACGTATTCCAGCAAAGTCGTCTGACGATGTTTTCTGTAATATCTTGTTCTAAATTAAATTTGTTTAACTTATAGTTTTGCAGTTCCTATTGTACTTTTCAAGTGTCATATACAAAGAATGGCAGCATTTGTTTTCCCGTAGCAATTTGAGTAAAAATGCAACAACTCATGTTGGATAAAAATTTCTTCAGGTTTCCTTTGCAATTTGAATAAAATGGCAACCAACTCATGTTGGATAAAAAATGCTTTAGGCTCACTTAAAAATTGGAATAAAATGGCAACCAACTCATGTTGGATAAAAAAAATGCTTTAGGCTCACTCAGCAATTGGAATAAAATGGCAACCAACTCACCTTCACGCCCATGAGGCGTTAGGGTCAGAACAGAAGTAAATCCTTGAACGATTACGGACATAATTTCCCCCAAAAATAGGAGAAATTAATTTGTAGGGGCGAAACTAAAAACAAGATCGTGACGCTAATGCTCGGCTTTGGCCGGCGGAACTGCTTTTATGCGGCGATCTCTCTGCCGTAATGGTCGTCTTATCGCCGCCCATGGCCGATATTGCTGACCGCGAACGCCGATGGCTGCGACGCACGCGGTTTGCTGAGCTCGAAATGCACGGATTTTCAAGCGACTTACGTCGTCGTAGTGGTGCTGATGGTAGCGTGAGCTATGTCGTCATTGCGGAGCTGATGGTAGCGTGAGTTACGTCGTCGTAGAGGTACAGGTGGTAGCGGGGCTGATGGTAGCGTAAGTTTTAACAGTGGTGTAGTTTCTTTCGGTGCTGTGGCGCGTGCTGAGGCTCTTGGCGTAGCCAAACGAACTTACGCTGCCAGCTATATAGCTACGACAAAGTCAATTGCTCGAAAATTCTACTACTGGCGGTGTGCGGCGCAGGTGGGCGTGTTTTATTTTATATGAGTTATGATTTTTTTAATTATTATTACTAAAATTAATATTAACAATTAACCAGAAGGATGCATATTTTTTGTGCACATGCATCGCATACATGTGTAATATGTTGTGTTTTGAGGGTAAAAGGATGAATGTTATGTAAGAAGTGGGGAAAAAAGTATTGTAAAGGAGTAGTGGTGATGTAAATGGTGGTGTTAAAAGTACTGTTAATGGATATTGGTAAAAAGGCAGTAGTGAAGAGCTATGTACCGATAAAAATTAGTTTTTAAAAATAAATTCTTCTTTCAAAACTCCCCTTCAAAACCCACTACACCCGCCAGAATTGGCAAGCAGACTCGATTACACGAATCCACTTTCTAGAATAAACCACGATACCCAACAACGACTTTTTCTCGATCATCATGTAATAAATTCCTATTATTTCTATAGAAAATTTCAAATAATTTCTATATAATTAATTTTTATAACAAATTCCATATATTTTCAATATAATTATATAATTCCTCCAGTTATTGAAGGGCACTGAAACAAAAGCGGACTCATTGGAAAGAGTAGAATCTTCTCAAGCGACACTCGGTCTCTCTGCTTCGTTTTGAGGCGCCTGCTTTAATTTCATTCAAAGAACTTCCCGAGAAGAAAGATTTGCGCTCAAGATTTATAAAGTTAGTGAGAGGGAAAGTTCTGCACGGGATCCAAGTCTAATTCCAAGAACGATATGGAATGTGCTTCGAGAAACTAGCGAAGTCTCTGAGCTCCAACCTGCTCCTCATAGAGTGAGGCTGTGTTCTTTAGTGTGTGTGAGGCTGTGTTCTTTGGTGTGTGTGAGGCTGTGTTCTTTGGTGTGTGTGTGAGGCTGTGTTCTTTGGTGTGTGTGTGAGGCTGTGTTC
>JACJUY010018336.1:0-10792 GCA_014220935.1 Platorchestia sp. MABIK
ATTGCTGAAGGCTCTTAAATCTGCCTTATAAAGTCCGTTATGGACCTCAGTGTTCGAGCAATGGCTAGCATTTCGACACCAGTCGCACCCAAATTAGCTCTCTGCATTAGCTATTAACTCTTCCACTCTATTCGTGACGGCCATTTTAGCTTTTTCTTGACTGATGTACTGACTAGAATACGTGCAAATTCTCCGGGTCCAGCTGCATGTTTGGTCGCTAGATATTCTTGAAAAACTGCTCGTTTATGTTGATGAAAGTGGACGATAATAGCATCTGTTGGTGAGAAAAAGTTCCCCGATGTGAAGAACTAGGCTGCGATGCAATAAAAGAACAGTGAATAAAATTGGAACCTGAAGTAGCGTTATGGTTTTGTGATTGAGAATGCGGTTTGTAGACCGTGTTGTGTAGCTAGACACGTGGTTGTGTGGGGGCTGGTCAAAGTGATTGTCGAACGCCCGACTCGAACTGGATTTTGTTAGTGATGCTTTAGCATGGCTAATTGCCTTGTTGAAATATGAAGAAAATTCGTGATAATGATAAAATATGCCAAATAATTTAAGTGGGGAAAGGGGATTTGGTGATGTGTATGGTAGAGTGCTGACAATTGGAGTGAAAGATACATGAAGTGGTGGAAATGAGAAGTTGATTAGCTGAAAAAGAGGTGGCCAATATGGATAGTGTTACAGGAGTAAGTGTGGAATGGAACGGACTGATGCTAGCCTTTCATGCATCTTAATGTTTGATGTGGTAGATTTAATGATGAATGACACGATTGAATAATTAATTAGAAATGGAAAATTTTGAGTCGACGTTTTTCTGCCAGTTAGGGCATGAATAAGGCATTATAACTTACAATGAAATGCAGGTGTCGCTCTACAATACGTTAATACTGCTCTCAAATAAGGGATAAGATGAGACAATTTCCTTATCCTAGGCTCATCTAGGCTTTCGTCATAGAGTGACGAAACGCTTTTTTATCTTTGTTCAATTTAAAGGAATTGCGTTTTGTCTCTTATCCCTATGACTTTTGATTGATTGGTTGATTGATTTTCTTGCCTTCATTTCAGTGCTGCCCCGAGGAGGACGTTGCCGACTGAGTTGCCCGTGCCCGTGCGAGACGTCTTGTTTTGTAGGAGTCAGTATTTTTCTAGTATTCAAAATATATGCGCTTTATGGTGTCACTTTTTCATTTGTCGTATCATTTCAAAGTAACTCACTCTCTGATCGTGTGTCAGTTTCACAAGAATTGGCGAGTTACTCTGGGGAAATCGAGCTTTTCTGCTCTTTCGCCCAAGTGTGTTGTGAGAATTTGCTCAACACTTTGACTGGGGCGGGTAAAACTGGAGTTTAATATTCATTTCAAATTTAAAGTAAATTGTAGTCAACAATGTTGAAAAAGCTGGATTATTATTTCATTTAGTTTTGATAATAAAATTTCTAAAATTGATTTCGTGACTACTTGTTGGTGAGCAGCATTATGAAAACTCCCTCAGTGACCAAATATGGCTCACGTCGCAGTAAAAGTGTTGAACCTCTAGCGGATATTGATGTCGAAATAACTCCTGTAACGACATATCGTGGTAAAAAGTTGGGCACCTTCGACTGGAAATCAGGCTCGTAAAAATTTAGGTCAGCTATTTGTTGTCCGTCAAAAATTGATTGTTGCGTCATTGGAGTGTTGTTATTTTATGTGAAAGAGTTTAACCCTTTCCAGTGTGCAATTTTGTACTCTACCATTACCATTACCAACAACCACCGTCGTTAGACTGGCTCAGGCATCAGGTTGTCACCATTAGAATGAGGATGGCAATGCCACATGGCTGTTAGCTCAAAGCATACGTTAGGGAATTAATTGACCAAAAAATAATATGTTAAAGCCATCTATAAAAAATTTCAGAAGAGTCATGTGAGACGTTTCAGGCATGAGTTTGAAATTTCCGGATACATGCATTTCAACTCGTTAACCGCCATGTGAGCCACCGGTGGTACATGGAGAGAATTTTCATAATGCTGCTGACCGACCAGTAGTCACAAACTCAATTTTCATAAATACTTGAAGCCAAATGAAGGCATCTAGTTCATATTTGCTAGTTTCAAAATTGCTTTCTACAATTAACTTCAGGTTTGAGTTGAATATTGAACTTCAGTTTAACCCGTGGCGGCCAGCGTGTTGAAGTTAAGGATGTTATACTGTATGAAGAGCGAAGCGTGAATAACAAGACTTTTCGAAAACTTGTACATATGCAAAAGTGGCGGCTGCATTTAGAGGAATCTTACTGCACTAAGGATTAAAGTCCAAGTGCGATTTCATTATGATTCCGTTTTGTTCTTATTGATACGTCATTTCGTAAGTGTTGACTTCGTTTGTACGTCATCGACACATTGCCTGCAATGTGACACCCGTGAAGCGGAGAGAGGTAGCAGCACGTTTCGAAACATGAAAATATATCGCATTTTTTATGCTTATTTTAGATCTTCATTTTTCAAGCAAAATGTTAGGAATTCACATTACATCTTTCTTGAGCTGATTTCTAAATTTAATTTTTTGAGTAAAATGTTTGGAAATCATATCACATCTTGTTTACACTGATTTCTAATTATCTTTCAAGTTAAATGTTTAAAAATCATGCACTCAATGATTTAGCTAGTTTCAAACCTTCGTTTGAAGTTTATGCAAGTTTTAATTCATTAATTTTTCACTTGTTAGGCTTTTAGGTGGTCACCGTGCCCGAATGGTTGAGAGTGCGCCCTTTACGGGAGGGTGTCGGCAGTTCGAATCCCGGCAGTGCCGCCCGGTGTTTCTTCCCGTTGAGGAAAGGGAGAATTCGTTAACAATTTCCACTCTATCCAGGTGTCGGAAATGGGTACTGGCTTGACCGGGGGTAACCGTCATTGCGTCCTGGTGTTAGTTATGAGGCATTTGAACAACTAATGTACAAAATGATACATATCAGGCTTGAGTGACTGGAATTAAGCGTCCTTTAGAAATAATTCGCGATCTAGTTCTGAATTTGTCACGTCACACACGAGCCCACAACCAGCGCCTGGTTTAAAATTTGCCAGTCGATGCCATTTTTTCCAGGTATGAGCTACACTGCCTTATTTTGTGATCATTTTATTATTAAAAACGTTCAGTTCATACATTTGTGGTGAAAACATTCAACTCGTAAAGTAAATTAATGAAGATGGCCGTGACAGCTGTTCTGTTTCAAAGGATTTGAAATCTGTCATCCTACTCCCATAAAAAAATTGTTGCTCTGCAAGTTTCAAGAGCTATTTCAGTTTAAATTTTAGTCCACTAAAGCTGAACAAACGATGCGAATATAGAAATCGAGTTAACTTTGTTGTCAAGTCTTGTCACAGCTCCTGACCTTTTCCTGAATTTATGATAGCTCTGATATAAAGCCTTAATTTATTTCAAGCGATGTAGATATCCCGTGTTTGGTAGCAAATATTGTAGCGTAAATTCAGACTAAAGTAGTTTAGCGTCCTTGTACAAACAGCACAAGTTTGACTCAAAAATACGTACGAAACAGGTAAATACTGTATAATAGCGTACATTAGAATTCAGACAAAATGTTCCTGTGAGATCAACAAATGCTTCTGACAATGAAATTTTTTACAGAAGTCTAACTTTTACTGTCTAGAATACATATAAAGCAGCATAATAGAACAGCATACATTCAAATTCAAACAGAAGTCAAGCGTACACCACTTCTTAAAGATCAACAAATAGACCCCCTTCACCAGTGAGACTTTCCTTAGAGAAGTATAAGAAGTAAACAATTTTTTTCTTTCCTTAAAAGTAGCTACAGAAGCTCCTGCAATTGGTTTTTTATCTTTGGTTGCTGAAGGAGGGCAGGGACTGTGAGGTGAGAGGTCGGCCGTCGTGTTTGTTGGCGCCCGCCACCGCACCGGCGTCTTGCAGCTCAGCGCTCAGCCACGCCGGTACCTGCACCGCGCGAGAGGAAAGTTCATGTCCAACAAGATTAGAGTAGATAGTTCATGCCTCCCTAACCGCTAAGCGTTCCGAAGAGAGGAAGGAGGAAGGCACTATTTAGTATAGAGATGAGGGATTAGATTAGATGTTAGCTTATGCCTTCCTAACCACTAAAGTAGATTAGATGGTAGTTTAAGCCTCACTATCCGCTACATCAGATTAGATTAGATCATTTGTTGGTTAAAGCTTCCTTAACCGCTAAATTAGATTACATGTTTATTGAAGTCTCCCTATCCGCTAAATTAGATTATGTGTTAGTTTAACCCTCGCTAACCTCTGATAAAAAAACGTTCCGCAGAGAGGAAGGAGGAAGGCGCCATTTAGCATGGAGACAAGGAATTAGATTAAATGTTTATGCCTCCCTAACCGCGAAAAAAAGCGTTCCATGGAGAGGAAGATGTAAGACACCATTTAGTGTGGAGATGAGGGAACGCGGAATGTATGCAGAAGGGTATAGAAACAGAAAGTTGAGAAAAATTTTTATGAAACTAGATAAAAGTTGAAGAAGGATGCAGTAAGTGCTGAAAAACAGGACAGCAGTGAATCGGAAGAAGGTGGTCCTTAACATAACAAAAACATTTTATTTCAACAAAAAGAAGGCCTACCTAACTTAGCGCGGGCCCTCACACATTTCCCCCATGGGAGTGCTAATTCCAATCGTTACAATAGTTGTATCCCCCCTGAGGGGTCATTTCTAACAAACACCTGCACAAACAAAACTATCAGATGCACCTGCAAAGTGGAAAAAAATTAACAAAACTTTATTTTCAATGAAGTTGAAACAAATTGGTATCGACATTGGTTGTTCAATAATTCTTCACCAGAAGGTCCTTAATGATACTGAAACCCTTTTAGGCATTGTAATAGCCGTGCTAATGGTTAAATACAATATTTAGCGTGTGGCATAGAACACAAAAATATTCTATTGGTTAGTTCATCCAATGCTTAAAAATTTGAATACCGCTCAGGCCCCTTTCCCCAATTTTTTGACAAGTAAATACGTAGATGTGAGATCGAACCCGAGACTTTCTCGCACATAAGTGCAGTGCTCCGCTTGTGCGTCAAGGAAACGTTATTACCTATTACATCTTAAATGTTTCTTGCTCATTATTAATTAAATCTATAAAAAAACATGGTCTCACAGGTCCAATAGAATCCATCTCATACGCATCAGCAGCGGGAGGTTGACGCTGTTTCGTCACAGGAGCTTCCTTGTCTGCAGCTGCTGCTGCCGGACCAGTTGAAGGCTTGCTAGAGCCCCCCAGAGATTGCGATCTGCAGCGCAGAGTCACACACAAAGGATGCTGTATTCCAATCAATCAAGCCTTTATACATATCTTCTTCTGCATTGTTCTTTCAAATGCCTTATAACTAACACCAGGACGCAATGTCGGTTACGCCCGGTCAACCCGGTACCCATTTCCGACACCTGGGTAGAGTGGGGAGTTGTGCTTGCGTTCTCCCTTCACCCAGCGGGGAGAAATCACCGCTCAGCGCCGGGATTCGGACTGCGGACACCTTCACGAAAGGGCGCGTTCTTAACCACTCGGTCACAGTAACCACCACAAAATTCAGAAGCAACGATCTCCGAGTTTACAGGAAGGGAAATCGCTCTTTTCATTTCAACGTAATGCGGCTCACGAATCTGGACATGCAGGTGTGAGATTGGGAAGTAAAAGATAAATTATATTAAATGACATGATAATTACATGATTTGTAATGCACGTCTACTTGCTCATGCGCTCTTGTCGAAAGCTGAATTAAAGCGTTTGACACAATTGGTAGAATTCAGTGCTTCATTAGTGTGATTTCCCTTAGTATTAGCTTAAAGTTATTTATTCCTAAATACCTCATTTAGAATCAGCCAACGAGCGAAGTGTTTGGGTAATTGTTCGTTTCATTACCTTTATTTATTTAGTATTACAGTAATAAAACTCCCGGTATTTCGGGGAGTTTTCCACACTTCTTATACCAAAGTACTGCTATAGTACTATGTAACTTAGTATCTGAAATCTACCCTTAAAATTCTACCACTGCTTCTATCATCCATCTCACCCTTACTTATGCTGTCGATGAGCGCTAAGTTTTCCACAACTTAACTTCGAAATAAACAATTTATTTACCACAAGCGATACATTAGTAAATTGCATCTTAATTCTAGTACTGATTAGATTAGGTGTTAGTTTAAGCCTCCCTATCCGCAACAAAAACGATCCAAAGAGAAGAAGGAGGAAAGCACCATTTAGTATAGAGTTGATTGAATGCAGAATGTATGCACAAGATGCACAGAAGCAATAAGTTGAGGTAGAAGTTCATGAAAAAGGTATAAGTAAAGAAATAGTAGGTGCTGAAAAACAGGACAGAAGTGAACCGAAGAAAGACAGTCCTTAACAACACAAAGTATATTGTATTTAAACATAAAAAGGTGCATCTAACTCTCAGCTCGGAACCTCACATTTTCCCCCAGGGAGTGCTAATTCCCATAGATACAATAGTTGTATCCCCCTGAGGTGTGAGTTTAGTGAAAAAATAAGAATAATGCAGAAGATAAACTTCGACCCTGCATGAAGTACCTAACACAACACACCTGAGATGTTTAGGCAGCGGCGCAGTAGTGTCCACAACCACAAACACGCTCTGGTTCTGGCAGTTGAGCGCCGCGAGGTTGACGGTCTCTCCTTTCGCAATCTGTGCTGGTGAGGCGTACAGCCTGCGTTCACGTTATAAGTTAATTTGACACGTTGACTGCGTATTGGGACATATGTGCACCACTAGGTAAATTGCTCATTAGCGTACCGGCATAAATGAGCGCCATTTCAATCAGTTCACTACCTTTTTCAAAATTGATTTTAGCATACGAGGTGAAATGGTATCGTACAATTATGTTTATCACACTTTTTAGGAAGGAAAAGAATGGATTTCCATCGTACAGTCTGTTTTTCAATTCTGCTACTCACAACCTAACTCACCGAACCAACCGTAGCAACAGCAAGAACTAGCCAACGCGTTAAGCCTCCCTAACCACAGCAAAGGCTTTCCAAAGAAATCAAGGATGAAAGCAACATTTAGTATGGAGTTAAGAGAACGTGGAATCTATGCACAAGGTGTGTTCCCATACAAATCCCCAGCGCATAGAAACAGTAATTTTGGAATGAAGTTCTTGAAATCAGATGAAAATTGAAGAAGAAAGTCATGGGTGCTGAAAAACCGGTTAGAATTGAACTGAATGCATATAATCTTTAACAAATCTGAAACCTTTTCTGTTCGAACAAAAACAAAAAACTACTTGGCTTTCGACTCGGAACCTCACAGTCCCTCCTGAGATCCGTTGACGCAAGGAAAAAATCAACGGTATTGTTATCGGAGCAGTTACAGAGTTGCCTACGTTGCCCATGAGGTAATGAAGAAACACACACAATCAAGAAATATTTGTTTGAATTCAAAATAAACATTGAGCTCTCTTTTAACTGCGGTTTCCTGGACAAACATGAAACAAGGAAAGGAAATTGTTTTCTATTTACTCGTGTACTTCGTATTTTGGACAGCACTTGCCTCTTTTATTGGTAAATATACTCCGAATTTCAGTGTTTAATAATTATCTAGTCGGAATATGACACAAAATTGATCGGTTATGGCAGGCGTCCATCAATGCGTACGTCGATTTTCTCTTTTTTTAGCAGCGAAATTGACCATTTGTTTATTACAAAGCTCGAGTTGAAAAGTCAGGTGATTTTCGAATTTTTTTCGCATTTACTAAATCAATGTTTCAACCTTATTGTCTTTTTCCATGAGTAGTTTTGAGAAATTGCGTCTTATTACGCCAACTCGAGGCAAATCGTGCTAGGGGTATTTTGACTGACCCGTTCTTGAAGAATGTCAACATCAGGTACTTTACATTTCAGAGGTAATCGCTTCATGCGTTCCCCTGATAACCTCCACAATGTTTCTCTGAAACAGCGCACTACAGTGCCAATGGGAATGATAAAAATGTTAATTTGCTTACGTCAATAGTGGTGAACAAAAAATTTAAAGCCCTATGACGGACGAGTTCAAATTTTAACTGCCCCTCCTATTATCTTTAAGATTTGAACAGTTGTTGCAGCCCATATCACTCATTGACCCTAAGTACCACACTGCTTGCCTCCTCTCCTACTTTTAACATTTGCAGACCATATCACTCATTGATGTAGCGTTCTAATCGCTACGAGCGTTACCGGTGGCCACGGAGGGGATCACAATGCTGATGAGCGACCACTAGCCACTAACTCAATTTTCATAAATACTTCATCAAAGTTAAATAAAATCCCAATCAAGTTAATGTTTGCTATTTTTAAAATTGCTAGCTACAATTGACTTTAAATTTGAGTTGGATATTGAACTTGAGTTCAACTCATTGCCGTCAAAGTGTTAACACGTTCACTGTGTTGCCGCGGTTGTTAACGGTTGGTTTGGTTAGGTTGTGAGTAGCAGAACTGGGAAATCCACTTTACTGCTCGAACAAATTTTAATCCTTCCTAGGAAATCTGAAAATGCAATTGCACGATAATATTTTACTTCGTACGATAACTGCTACTTTTTTAAAAGTTCACGAAACAGATGAAATGTCATTCATTTATGCCGGTACGCGAATGAGCAATTTACCTAGTGAAACACATACAGCCCAATACGCGAGGAAGGTGTAGAAGTTCTACACAACTTGGAGGCAAAGCAGCAATATTCGACTAAAGCGTAACCCACGCAAGACCTTCCTGAGACTGGAGAGGGACGTCTTCGAGCTTTATACCTCTACCCACTTCTTCAAAGACCATATTATCCTACTTTCAACATCTGCAGCCCATTTCACTCATTGATTTTAAATTTCTACACAACTTAATACTATAGCAGCAACAATATTCGACTAAAGCGCAACTCACGCAAGAGAAGAAAGATTAATTCGTTCTGAAGCATAAATCTTTCAGATCTGAAGCATTTGTACGTCCTGAAGCCAGAAAACTCACGCAAGCAAGGAAAGATTTCTGCGTTCTGAAGGGAAGGCAGAGTACTCACGCAAGGAAGGAAAGATTTATGCTATTTGAAGCATAAATCTGAAGCATTTATGCGTTCTGAAGCCAGAGTACTCACGCAAGGATTTCCTGCGGCTGGAGAAGGACGTCCTTGAGCTTGAGGTCCCTCCCCACCGGCGTCCCTGAAAGCGTGCGCTGCGACAGGCGGCTGTCCGCACTCGCCGGTGTCGACAGGCTGCTCAGCTGCGGTCCCAAAGGAGAAAGAAACACGGTAGGGCCAAACCAATCTTTTTGTCGTCGACCGTGTGACAATGCAACGAACCAATAGCAGCGCTCATATTGCATCTGGCAACACTGCCAGCCCCAAATCAGGCTCCACTATTGGCTTAACGACATGTCGCCATGATGACGTCATGAAGTTTGTTTGTTTGAAATGAAGCCGTTTTATGGGCTAGCCAAACAAGAGGAGGTGTATTTTTCCCCATAGAAATGACTATTTTGTTTCCTCTGCCGTGGAAATAAAGAAAGATAAGCTCAGCTGTAATCGCAAAGAAGAAAAAAAGATAACTGTTTATTTCCAATAAAAACCGTAAGAAATGTACATTATTGGTTTTTAAATTAATAACACCGGAACACAATTGCTTGAGGAGGTCGTTATTTCCCACAGAATGGATTTTTTTCCGCCCAGTAATTTGACAACATCGTTGTTAA
The DNA here is from genome assembly GCA_014220935.1 of Platorchestia sp. MABIK. NCBI lineage: Eukaryota > Metazoa > Arthropoda > Malacostraca > Amphipoda > Talitridae > Platorchestia > Platorchestia sp. MABIK. Next base: position 9,716 of record JACJUY010018336.1, read on the forward strand.
GCTGGCCCTGCGATCAGGTTGTCACGGATATCAGAATGTAGAAGAAGAAAAAGAAGAAACAGTTTATTTCCATTAAGTTGATGCATCAAACATATAACATTGCGTTTTAAAATATCTTAACATTAAGATCATTAATTCATATTCACACATGGGTATTGTAATACCCATGCCAATTGTCGAAACAAAAGATTGAAAGAAAAAAAGAATGAACTTTTACGCAGGAGTGAGCTTGACAAAAGATATTCGAGTATATTTTAGACTGGCAGTAAGATACAATAAATTCTTTGTAGAAGTAGATTTGGAAATCCACAAGAGTGGTACAGAGATGCATATTTGCATTGCACTAAAATACTTTACATTACGCGCTGTATGCTCAACTGCCGTGTTCCTAAAGAGGTAAGCCCAAGTAGTTAACGTGGGTTATACCTCAGCAGGCTAGAATGCGAGCAATAGGTCAGTAAATAAAAAACATTAATGATATTTAACATCAACTTCAATCTTTTCCATATCCACCAATCGTAGGGATAAATTACGCGTTGTTATGGTGGTACATTATCAGCAAAGTCATCATCGTCTTTCTCGATCAATCTGTTTCCATAATCCGTTTTTATTTTCAAATCGTGTGGACTCCCAAAAATTGTTGAAAGTTGGGAAAATGATGTAGAAAATTCAGACTCCAATAATTTACATGATAATAATCTCATTTGAAATACCAAGCCGTTGAGCAGACAGGTGACATTCCTTAATTCTCTAAATGGCGTAAAAATATGAATGTTAGAAAACTAAGAGTATTCTAACATTTGTTTACAGCGGGAAAAATTTCGTAAGAAATTTGCCTCTAAAGTTTAAAACCAAGTTCAAGCTAATAAGAATAAGTGTTGAACGAGAAAAAAAAAATGTTTTGAATACATCTGTTTTTAAAATAAGCTGATAAAATAAATATGTTGCACATTGAAAACTACAAGCAACACACGCGGTACAAGCAACACACACGGTACAAGCAACACACACGGTACAAGCAACACACACGGTGCAAGCAACACACACGGTACAAGCGACACACACGGTACAAGCAAC
>JACJUY010018355.1:0-10769 GCA_014220935.1 Platorchestia sp. MABIK
GAAAATTTGTCACAGTTTACTCCAGGCATCATTTCTATTCAAAACGCAGATTAATTATTTATGGCTTCGTTTGATGTAGAAAATTTATTTACAAATGTATAGTTAGTAGAAACCATAGACATAATTATTAAGACTCTTTTCGTTACTCCAGGTAATGCAATTTTTGGTTTCACTCAAAATCATTCCAAGACCTTGATTAAATTGTCTGTAATGAATTCAGTTTTCATCTGTGCTAATAAACTGTATAAGTAAGTAGAAAGTCTTGGTATGGGTCTCCCATTGGGGCCACTTTTTGAACTACATTTACGTGCCACTGGGAGACAAAGTGGATAGACTTGTTGAATTTTTTTAGCTTCTGTAGCTTCAAGTTCAAGGTGAATGCGATTAGGACGCTTGTAAACAGAGCTTACAATATTTGCAACAGTTTTAACAACCTACACAATGAGTTCAATTTCCTGTACCCTTTTTTCTGCAACAAACGGGTTTCCTTCTTCCGTAATCTACACTAATGTTAAGAGGTTTTTACCAAAAACGTATTCGAAAGTTAGTGACAATGTTGACTATGTACAATGTTTGTATTGCAGTTTTCCTTTCTTTGGTCAGTTGTCTGAGAAGATGTTTAGAGATTTGAAATTACTTTTCAATCGCTATTTTCCTGACGTAAAATTGTGCTTAATTTCTGTCAATTCGTTAAAAATACGCTCATTTTTTTGTATAAAGTTGTACTTCCAAAGAAAATGAGGGCGTCCTTAGTTTATAAATTTAGTTGTGTAGAGTGTACAGCAGGCTTCGTCGATATGACGACCTTGCCGTTTTATATGAAGATTGCCCAGCATCGTGGATATTGCCAAGCATCATAGCCATATGGAGGCCTCTTGCGCAACCGCCTCATTATTCTGTGTTACTCCATGCAGAGCAGTGTGGTGCTGGAATCTCTGAAGATCAATTTGAAATACTGTGCAATGTTTTTAATGATTCGGAACTAAGAATTTTAGAATCTTTGCACATAGCCAAAGAAAAACCCGTTTTAAACAGTGTGAATAGTTCTTATCCGCTAGAAGTTTTCACATGAGTTTTTCTATCAATTTTCTTTTTTTAGCATGTCTGACGAACTTTTTGTTTTTTAATATTTTTCCGACTGTACTTACTGAAGATGGGGCTGGACTCCAAAACGTTTAGATTTGACGATGTGTAATATTAAATAATGCTAAACATGTGATCAGTGTTCCTCGTTTTTAAATTCCTAATGAATATTCGATTAGAGAAAAATGATTTTCCCCAATACGTGCAAATTAAACATGAGCATCATTTCAACCATAAGTGAACTTCTATGAAGCACGAATGATGTAAACGCCAAACGGACAGGTATTTACTGCTATGGAACATTGAAAAAATGTATGTGTAGTATCTGTTTCTAAATCCTAGATATGCAACTGAGATGCACGGGTAGCGTGTTCATTACGTGCCATGCAGCGGTACTGCTCATAATGACATCTTTACACTTTTGTGTGACTGAACAAATGAGAAAAAATATTTTGACTGAAAATTTTTGCGTGGACCTGGTAAAATTCAAATCGAGTCTACTCGCCCGTAGCATAGGTCCCAATAATGTTTTATCTTTGGTTTCATCAGTATTTATCAAATGGCTCGCCTATTTAGGCCTTAAGTAAGAAGTGAACTTATAAGATAGTGTCCTGTACTGTATTTTTGAGCCCTAATAGTTGACGGATGAGTAAACATTGACGACAGGCTGATATAGGGATGACGAGGTCGGGATCCTGAATAAGTTTGGCTTAGTATTATTCCTCAGAGGATCCAAAATGCATTTACCTTAACCTTATCGGCGATGTAGCAATAATTAAAACAGGTTATTAATGGCATGTGTTTACTATACGAGGCAATGCAGGAGCTGAGACGGTGTCATAATACCCGTGACTGGGAGTGGTGTGCGGTGGCGGGGCAGCTGCTGGTATTCTTGATCTGCTCACATTCTCTTCTCTTGTTGTTGTTGCTGCTGCTCATTTATTTGTCCTATTTATTTACAATTATTATACTCTAATTATACATTATTTTTTTTTAGTTTCTATCTAAATATAACTTTGATTCACATGGCAGAAAACTAAATATTAGATAATGGAAATGAAATAGGAAGCTGATGCAGTTGACACTGGCGTGTTGATCTTGTAGGTGAAATCCCAAGTGATCAAGAAATTACATCATCTCGTTCATATAGCAGTTCGGACGATGGTGGTGATGGAGACGATATCGGTCCGGCTCCAGTTGAGACTCCTAACGGAGATGACAGTATTTCAACAGAAGAAGTTTACGTATCGAGTGCGGATGCGCGTGTCAGTTGAGACACAGTCGACTTCTGGCAAATTCCCTACCCGAAATCCATACTGCAATAAACAAGAATTAAGTAGGGCTTTGAAACTTTTATTGTTGATAATATTGTTCTATAAGAAGAAACAACGGAATTTACCGAAAAACAAGCACGTGCAATGATAGACCCGTTGTACCCTGTAGTGTGTGAATACGAGTTCTAATTTGAGTGAATAGGGTTCCTAATAACTCCCACAATATCGTATGGCAGACAGTATGGGTCAGTGTCAAGTTTACGTCGCAATCACAAATTACCAAAACTCAGAAGTCATTTGAAGTAGAAGATGAGCTTGCAAATTGTACGTTGTGTTTCTACGGTTCCTTAAACTTTTGGACGATGACTATCGACACCCCTTTAGACTTCCCTCTAGGCGGAGTCGTCGGTTCTCTCGTGCTCGGTTTGACAGTTCATCTCAAAGTTATAAATGCACTGAACACATGTTGTCAGCCTTTTTTTATGATTCGTGTGTAACGCATTGATTTCGATTCATAATTCATTTAATGTAGTGTACCGACATCAGCACACTATTGATGTGTACATAAATGGATCATGCGTACGATAAACAAAATACGCACATGATTATTGCCCGTACACGCCGAATAAAACTTGTATGAAAAATTTACCGTTAAATTTCATTGCGATGAAATGTGCTCAATTAGAGTTTTCTAGTAATATTAGTATTTGGTTCTGAGAAAATTTCATAACGATGAAATTAGGTTTAAGCACCATAATTCCGCAATGACGCATACAAGTACTCCTGAGATGCTGAGCCTTACAGACACTCTATGCACTCTGTAATGTAAAGGTAGGTGTTGTGTTACGAATCTATTGTGTTCAGTGAGAGTGGAACCAGCATTCAAAACTAGAATTTCGTTTGAATAATATAAAATTACTTCAACTGTTATCATAAAATGATTACTGTAGTGTTACATTAACTGGCGCAGAAGGCCTATTATTTCAACTTGTGGCTGTATTTCCTTATCCGAGTGTCTATATTTGAAATCGTCTGCCTAATTTTGACTTGTATAATTACGTTTCGAGGAGTAAATCAACCATTAAGATAATCCGAATATTTATATGTGGCTCCACACACTCTCTTTACTTCTACGTTTCATTTCACCGCGTCAGAAGCCCAGAAATGATTAGCTTCACATAAGACTATTTTTTGCCTATCTAACGTCTCCTTCATATATGGATATAATTTTTTCGTTCATAGCAGCGACTCAACACTTTCACTGCGTATTGAGCCACATGTGTACCAACAGGTAAATTACCCATTTACGTGCCGGTAGTAATACACGGCCTTGTATTTGTTTCACGACATTTTTTAAAAATAATTGTTATCATACTAGATGAAATGACATCTTACAAATTTTTTTCCATTTTCATTAAGAATAATTAAAATTTTTTCAGGGTGGAAAATCGATTTCCCTATTCTGTTACTTACAACCTAACCAAACCAACTATAAACTGCCGCGGAAACGCAGTGAACGTGTTTAGGTTATGTTCGAAAATCATACCATCAAGCTTCCCGCATTAGCCTCACTGCATAATAGTATCTTGTAGACAGCTTCGCTATATTTTCCCGTACAATTTGTTGTAATTTTCTAAGGCTTCCGCCATCCAAAATTGTGGCTAAATTTCTACACGCCAACTGGAGGAAATAGCTATTCTCTGTAGTTTTCATGGAAATCCGTACTGTAATAACTGATGACTTACGATGAATCTTCTTCGAAGTGATTCGAGGAATAACTAATTTAAAATTGTTCCCGCACGTATATTAGAGAGCGTTTCGGGAAATGTTGAAACCCGTAATTGTGCAGCAGAAATACGGAGTTGTGGGCGAAATAAAGGTAAAGGTAAAGGTGGGCGAAAAGTAACTTGAACAAATGTATTGGGAAGCGTCGGTCGGAGATGCAGCACGGCGCGAGGTCAAGCAAGACAGAGCGAGACGAAGATCAAAGGCATCGGGATGGGCGCAGGAGCGGCCTTGGATTCCGGTAATGCAGTTCACTCGGAACCGCAAGTGGGAATTTGCCCCTGAGAATTTAACGAGGATGTTGGCTCCATATTTGAGAAACTGAATTGTTGTGTGTCTTGTACGTGTCACGTGGCTTGTTCATGCATGAACACCATCAGTTACAGGAAGCAATATTGGCCCCTCAGGGGGATACAATTATTGTATCTATGGGAACTAGCGCTCCCAGGGGGCAAACGTGAGGACCCGAGCTAACGGTTAACGCAACGAAACGCAACGAAACGCAACGAAACAACGAAAATCAACGAAAATCAACGAAAATCAACGAAAGTCAACGAAAGTCAACGAAAGTCAACAAAAGTCAACGAAAGTCAACGAAAGCCAACGAAAGCCAACGAAAGCCAATGAAAGCCAACGAAAGCCAACGAAAGCCAACGAAAGCCAACGAATGCCAACGAAACACTGTCATGGTTTTTAACCACGACTTATGAGAAACTGTCATTAATGGAGGACGCTCTGTTATTTGATCTGTTCAAATCAGCCGTGAGAAGTGTCGCAAAAGCGCTAACCGTTATCCGCTTGCTACGTTATCCCAATTTCCGCATCAACTTCAAGAACGAGAAGAAGAAGAAGGGCGTCATTTGGCCGAAAGAGTTGCCTGACGCCGGCACCAAGAAGGGTTATGGTACAATTTGTATTTATGTCATTATTTAACAGCTTTATGTCAATTCCATTGCTTCTATAGTTAGCGAGATTTAATGTTTCCCTTTTCGAATATAATTCAATACGCTCGAGTCACACGTAACCGCTTATTTGTAGAAATTAATCAGATCACACTTCAAATATCGTGCAAAGTCATGCGTGACAGCTCGCTACCTTTTTGAGGAGCGGGAGAGGGCATTAAGCTTCGGGCGGTGACTGAGTAAAGAGGTGCTTCTGATTCAGTCCGCCCCTGCGGGGCCGGACTTCGTCCTATCTTGATGTTTCGCAAATAACGAGTGTAAACTAAGTATTACTACTAACGTAAATTAAAACAGTCACAAAGCCAAGCCCATAGCACACCTTCCTGGAATCCGCCATCAGATGAGTTCCAATTGGTGCATTTTCCCTCGAAGCAATTCATAACTATTTCTCCTGTGCATAGGTATATATCAACGCCACGCCTTAAGCGTATATTCGTATATTAACTCGAAGTGTAATAGGTGCGCTAGATTCATTTAATGTAATAGGTGCGCTAGATTCATTCAACGTGTGAGTAATTTTGTATTCTTTGTAGGGAATAAATAATTAATATGTTTCCTGCATCGTTAATTTCCCATTAAGGATGGACATTGGTTATCGAAGTTGTTAGTGGCACGCTACCATATAAATTGACTGATAATTAATAATTATTCTGTGGACGTTGAAAAGTCTCCTTCAATCTTCATTAGAAAAATAAAAGAATTGAGACCTTAAGTCACGACGATCAAAGGAAATAACAGCGGAGAAAAAAGAGGTCTACGACAATTGGTGCCGCAGCGGTGTGGGATTTTTATTCGTAAAAGTATGAAAATTCCCTGACTCACTCGCTCCGAAATAAAAAAAAAATTATAACTCGCTCGAGCCTACCAAAATAAAATTTAAACCTCTAACATATTCGATAACCTCTGTCTCCATCTCAAACTGAACCCGTTACATAACTCAAAATTAGGATGTACGATAGGATGTGTGCAATCTAATATTTCATGTATTTTGTATGCTAAAGATATAATTCATTACTGTGACCCATTATTTTCTATGCATTTATAATTTCCTATTTTCGTGTGAACCTTGCCTTGATAGCTAATTAAAATTTAATTCATGTGTCAACCATTAGTAGATGTGCATTGATCACCACGTGTAAAATCATTTAATGTATAAAACCGTTTGATTATGTAGAATCTGATAATCTGAATGTACTCTCTTTGATCTAAAATCATCTAATTACTAAATGCCAATTTGATATCATGCATCATTTAATTAGTTATTCTACGGACCAGCTGTATTTCAATGATTTATGTGAGAATTAGAAGAGGATACTGTAAACTTCAAATTTCTGCCCTGTAACTGATTCTGGACGCCATTTTGCTTTCCGAGAGAAGCCCAGGCAACCTGTATTGCAGCAGACGCCACGAATTCAAATTTCCAATTTACGTTGAATATATAACTTATGCCAACCAAATTTAAATTTAGAGTTTACAAATTCAAATTATACTTTTTAAATTTAGAAATAATAATTTGATACCTTCCTTAAATTTGATTAAAATGATACATTCAATTAAGTATCTACTTAAATTTCAATCATATTTTATACACTAAAGAAAATTGATTTAAAAGTAAAATTCATTTAATCAGAATAGCAGTTCATGCAATTAAGATATGTACTCCCCGCATGCAATTCAACATACTCACGTATTAAATAGTATATGATAAACGTGATCATGCTGAGATTGTTGCATATTATTCCATTATGCTGCCCGTGTCTAATTTCAATTCATTGCATTAAATTTACCGTGGTTTAATGAACGTTTTAGCTTGGATGTTGAGATATTAAGGAATGTCAGAGGTGAGACTGCTTGGAGAGTGCTCGAGGTGTGCACCAGGGCTCAAGGCACGCCTGGTGTTTTGTAAACAACCCTCTCCCCCAGCCCTCCTTCTCTCCAGCTCTCCAACTCGTTCTCTTACTCCTGCTTTCATTCTCTTAATTTCTCGCTAGCATCGCACCGAGAGAAATGATAACGGTCGCCTGTCGAAGGCACTGCTTCTTACGGCAGTTGATGATGCCATCACGTTGAGAGAATGATGTAGTAAATTTGAACTCGGGATATAATGATTAATGCTTAAGATTTTAATGTAATGTTTTTTTTCTCAACATACGAGGCACAGTAAGGAGAGAAAATAGTTGTTTGATTTAAAAAATTTGTATTTACATGCCATATAAAATTAATTGCGATTGCTATTTTGGAACTGAATAATATTTCAAACCCATCATAACATTTCTCATCGAGAAGAATGTCATGAGATTATGAAATGAAGATTTAATCAATATAACGATACCGGCATTTATGGCAAATTAAAATTTCGATATTTATATAAATATACTTGATATTATATTAAATTGCTGGAGTACTTTGTCATACGAACTTCAACGTGAATGTACTATTTGAAATTTTATATACTCTTGCTTCGAATCATTTTTAGACTTCCTCCTTCCACTCTTCGAATCACATTTATTTCTGCGGATAGGGAAGCTAAAACTAACGACTCATCTAATCTTGTATTATTGCAAACAACGGAATTAAATTAGGATAAAATTCAGTATGTCCTTTTGTGAGCACAGGAAAATGGTATGAATGGAAATGCTGGGATGTGTGCTTGATAATGGAACATGTCTTGGAAGAATGAAATTTACAAGACCACTGAATAACAGCAACCAAAATTTCAGTTGTTGCTGTCGGCCGGGGCTGCCGGCTGTGACAGACGCAGCCACAAGCGATCCGGTGCCAGCCTGCCACAACACTACTGAGGCACTGCCGGCTGTGGCGGACGCTGCCACAGCAGAGCAAAGCACTACCGAGGCGCTGCCGCCAGCCCACTACGAAGTCGTAGCACTGCCGCAGCCCGCTCTCAAGGCCAAGCAACGTGCTCGGGCGGACTGCGACACGTGAACACAGCTGACGCTCGTAAGCGCGACAAGAGTGCCAACAACAAGGATGGCAACAGCTACCCTGGCCCACACTATGGTGGACTCAGCGTAAAGAACAGCTGACAGCTGGCTAGACTGCATCCGGCGTGAGAAGGAGACACCGACGGGACATCGAAACACCAGGATCTACCAAGGCCCAGACGACGAAGAAAATGGAGAAGAGAACGACTGCAACGGAAATTTTGATTATCTACCAGCGATAATTCGACTAGACCTCATGGCTGAAAAAAAATTTAAGTCGGCAACGACTGATCAAATCCCATCCTGAAAGAGATTGTGTAAAAATCGAGGCACGATTAAAAATAATGACGGTCCTAACACAGGAATTGTGAGGAAATCCTTCCTAAATGGATGCAATTGAGAACGATTGAAGGCCACCGGGGCTCTGTGCGCTCCGTGTTTCATTTATTAATGGGATATTAATCTCATTGAATATCTTCTAGAGATATTCCTGCGTCCTGGGGAAGTCTTCGCCTTGAGTCAACGGAGAATCGTCTGCCGAAGACGTACGGAGGACAAGGCCTTGCAGGGAGACTTCAAATCAGCCGTCTAATATTGGGCGAAACCCAGAACACGCTGCCAAAATATCGACTCTATTGGACTGCGCGGANAAACGAACATTTTAAGCATGTCCATGGTTATTAAGGTCGCCAGGAAAGTGAAGCACTCCCACCTTTGCTCCGCTTGTCATAAATAGTCAGCGTTCTTACTTTTTAGGCCAGTTTATTATAAAAGCCGACCTAGTCCCTAAGTATGCAAGAAATGGGTTGTCTTGCACGGGACTCTGGTAAGGAGCAAGGCTGGATTTGCGACATGGTGTATGGTGTAAGGTCCAACTAGTTTAGTGAGTTAGCTAAATATAAATTCAAAGAAACGTTGTCGCAAATCCAGCCATTGCTCGTTGCAGAAGTCCTATGCAAGACAGCCAATACCTTGCACAATAAAGGACAAAGGCTTTTTATTAATTTAACAGAGCCTAAAAGGCAATTACTCTGGCAATTTATGACAAAGCGGAGCAATGGCGGGGGTGCTTCACTTCCTTGGCGACTTATATCAGCGAACTTTATTGAATCGTTCATTCTTCTTGCTCAAGTCCGAAGCCCCAGAAACGGTTTCGAGCAAGTTGTGGAGGTGGCCGCGGTCTGTTGCCACCTCAGTCTCAACCAGGTCGTCTCCGCGAGTGCATCTAACTTGTGCTATGCGGGTTCTGGCCTCTACCGACCCCTGCATCCGGGACTCAGTGTCCCTGATAGCCGGCATACTGGAGACGTATTCGCCTGAATATTTTCTTCGAAGATACTAAGGTGAGCCTCCTTTCTTTTGTTTCGCTTGTCATAACACTTGTCATTAAATTACAGCGTTCCCTGACCCCTCTATGGGTGTTAGGTAAGTCCATGTCTTCAGTGTACGTTAATTCGTAAAAGTTAAGCCGCACGGTCGGGCGGCGGGACAACGTCTTTAATAAAATCATAATATTGAAGAAAGTTAATGAATAAAAATATATTTTAACTGGTCGACCTCCTGGGCCAACATCAAGTCTGAATGCAAATAAAAAATACTATTCATATGTTAATCAAAATATAATAATCATGCCTGAGATTTCTGAGATGTTGTTTGGAGCATAGCCCCAGGCCACGATGGTTCGCCGCCTCACGATGCCGCCGAATTCCCGGCAGCGACGAAGCCTCAAGTCCCCAGAAAAGGGAGCTAGCAGCTCCACCACAGCCGAGGCAGGCCACAGCGCCTCCAGAACGAGCGGCGTTTGCCCCAAGACAAGATGCGACATGAAAAGTAAAAATATAAAACAACTCACCAATAAAAAGTAAAAACATTCAGTATCAATATTACATTAGTTATAAAAGAAAAGTCGATTGAGTGTCATTTAAAACAGGTTTTCATTTTAAAATGTGAAGGGATTCCAAAATGCGGAGATTCATTTCAGTATTAAAGATATCACGTTGAAATCGTCTAACCGAACTGGAATATCTTACTTCTATGCAGGAGAGCGGACTGAAGAATGGGAAGGTGTGGAAAGGAACTGGGTGGTTCTAAAACTCCTGCCGGCATGCCCTGCAACACGAATACCGAGGGTTCGAGTTGTTGAGCCCACGTATTCAGACGAACACTGTGTGCAACTGTATTTGTAAATGAATGAGGAGAGCATATACTTGGGCGTTTTTGGGTGGTTCAAACATTCTGGTAGATGTTTTCAAACAGGTAAACTGCTAACCATTAAAAAAGAAAGAAACAGTTAATTTTAAAAAAAATTCATGAAATGTGTTATAACACTCTGGCTTTTAAGAATTTCTCGATGTAACTAGTAAGTATTCCTCGTGGCGATAACCTATTTCGTTAAGACTGCCTCAATGTACCTCCGCAGGATATTAGTTTATTACAGATTAGAAAAATCAACGGCGCATTTCATTGACATTCATTTCGAAGGCACTGTGTACCACTTTTGCAGAATGCTCATTTTTTGTAGAGGTATGCTTAATTAGTAGGGACCTTCATCAGAATATTTTGCGGTTGCCCCGATTCTTAGAAAAAATGAGCAGTACGATTTACCGAAGTTGATCGTTTTTTTTCACGATAATTTTGCTTTCTCATTTTTCTTTTTCCCCTCAGGGGGATACAATTATTGTATCTATGGGAACTAGCGCTCCCAGGGGGCAAACGTGAGGACC
>JACJUY010018356.1:0-10767 GCA_014220935.1 Platorchestia sp. MABIK
TTTATACAAGAGATATTAAGAACTTGGAAAGATTCTTCGGAAGAAAATCACGCAAGCAAAACAAACTCACTTTCACCAAGAACTATTCAAGGCAAAAAAAAAAAAACGTACATGGGAAATTATTAGTAAGGTGGCTCAATATAAAAATTCAGACCGAAAGAGTAATTTTTAAAATCCTTTGGAAAAAGCCACTGAGTCCAATACATTCTTTTCAAAAGTAGGTGCTGAAGTCTTCAGTGAAGTAAATAAAACCAGTCCGGGGCAACTGTCACTTGAAAGTTCGTACCCTACTGCACTTTCAAAGGCTGATGCCCTGTGGAGGCCACGTCCTGTCGATTTACCAGAGTTACGGACTATTTTGTTCTCATTGAAAAACACAAAAGCAGTCGGACATGATGGAATCAGCCTTCAATACATCAAAGACAGTTTTCCAGTCACAGCATTACTGATTCGTTTGATTATCAACACATCTATAGCAACAAATAAGTTTCCAAACCAATGGAAACACTCCATAATTTGACCGTTGCATAAAACTGGTGACATAAATACAGCGTCAAATTACAGGCCCATTAGCCTTTTACCTGTCCTGTCAAAAATATTGGAAAAAGTAGTAACGAATCAACTGTCATCTCACTTAGACGAATCAAATTTACTTCATCGAAATCAATATGCCTATAGGCGGAAGACTAGCACTCAAGATGTCCTGCTCATTATCACTGAAAAAATATACAGCGAAATTGACCAAAAAAATGTAACACTTTTGCTGCTACTCGATCTCTCTAAAGCATTCGACAGCGTCGAACATGATCAACTCCTACGAAAAATACTGAACTTTGGAGTTGATACGCATTGGTTTAAAATCTACCTATCAAATCGATCTCATGCAGTCCTCCTAGATAACAAGTTGTCCCCATTCCTTCGAAATAACTTTGGTGCTTCTCAAGGATCCATTCTAGGTCCGCTATTGTTTTCCATTTTCATTAACGATTTCCCTCCAATGCCTTCTAACACTCGAATCTCTATGTATGCTGATGATGTCCAAATCGCAATGACAAGATCTGTGGCAGAAATCCCACACACGAAAAATAAAGCTGAAGCCCTACTGATCAGCCTCAAGTCATGGTATGACCAACAAGCTAAACGCGAGTAAAACACAATTCATTGTTTTTGGGTTAAAAGATACAATAAAAAATATTCTAAATCTGGATCTAACTCTTACGGTTGGAACTCTTACGGTTGGTTGGATAAAATTCACCCATCAGAAAAAGTAAAAAGTTTGGGTATTTGGTTCGATGTAGACATGTCTTTCAAATCCCACGCTGACAAAACCTGCAACACAATTCACGGGACTTTAATGTTTTTTAATCGTATAATAAGTATGCTTGACGAAGAATCTAGATTATTGGCCATCCAATCCTTGGCCTTATCACGTATTGACTATTGCAGCCTGGTATGGGGAGATATACCGAAACATCTCCAAAAAGATCTACAAAAATGCATGAATTTTGCAGCTAAGGTTGTATGCAAAGGCAAATTCAAAAAGAATGATCACGTAACACCTCTCCTGAATAAGCTCGGCTGGGCTAATATTCAGTAGAGGTTTCTGGCGCACAAAGCCAAATACGTATTCTCCTCTTTATATCTTCCTCATAGCAATGCTGAAATAGTGAAATTCCATTCCCCTACCATCACCAACCTAAAGACGAATAGGAAAAGTAATGTCTTAATCAAATGCCGTTCATCTAATATCGGGCAGAGAGCTCTGTCAGTATCAGGTGCCTTACTGTGGAATAAACTCTTCCAGAGCATCAAAACCCCTCAAACACTTAGAGAATTCAAAAGTGAAATAGCTCTCTTTCTTGCGTCTACACAATAAGTGTAAACTGCAGTACGTACTGAAAAAGAAGTCAGAAATTTTTAGTGCTAATTATCTTATCTTTTCACTATATCATACAACAATCAAGACATATCTGTATTATACATATGCACTATGATTACTTGTATGCGAATATCAAGTACATGTATGTACTCACATGTGACGCTCCTACCCTACAAACAATGTCACGTGGTAACCACATGGTTAGTTGCTGGTTTCGTGGATTTGAGCTGGCAAAATGGATTTGCCACTGAATATACTCATCATAGCCATGTTAGCACATTGCATGCTGGATTTGATACGTGGCTTCCACGTGGGATTTCCTATCAGCTACCACATTGGCTTTAAATGAATTTCTCCACATGGTAGGCACGTGTGTTTGCAACGTACACACCTGATTTTGAACGGCCATAAAAAAAGATAGGACTCCCTAAGGCATGCTCTCGTCTGTTGTTTACAAATATCGTTGCGCACATTGTGCGTCTGAGTACGTGGGCTCANTCTATCTCAGTACAAATTTTACAGGCAGAAGAAGCCTTCACTCAGTTAATCTACTAAAAAATCAAGTTACCAAACAAAAAGAAATTAAAAAGTTACAAACTACTCTTACAGTCCCTTCTCACAATGTCACACACTACCAGTCAAACGCTCTAGTCAAAAGTTGCAAGTCACAATACAAACGCTCGGTCTCAACTCTCAAGCAACAAAAGAACTTCTCTCAGGGACACTTCATACAAAAGTCACACACTATACTCACGTGAATACACAGACTATACCAGTTTTTTCAGCAACTTCACTTTAATCCACCACAATTTACGTCGGAGGATCAGAGCACACGCCACCACGGTACCATAGATTACCCGTTAAGAAAGATACCAGCGGCTGCGACGGGAGGAATACCGAGGGACCTATTCAAGTCCTCTATCATCCACCAAAAGAGCCTATTCAAGTCCTCTATCAGCCACCAAAAGAACCCATTCAAGTTCTCTATCAGCGGCCAAAAGAGCTCGTTTGAGTTTTCAATCTGGTTCTGAGAGAGACCATTCAAGTCTTCAATCAGGTTCTGTGAGAGCCTGTTCATGTCCTCAAACAGCCACCAAGAATTCCAGCCTTTTATCAGCTCCCAAGCAGGCTTTTTCAAGTCCCCAATCATCCAGCAAGCAAGCAAGCCTGTTTGACTCCTAAATCAGCCACCGCTTCAACTCGTCGCTCATCTGCAAATAAAGACTTACCAACTTCCCAATCATTCACTGAAGTAGCTAGTTTAACTCATTCTCGAGCTAAGATTCCTCAATGTGCAACTGGAATTCTCTCATCAATTTGTCAGCCAGAAACTTCAGTTCAGCAAATTCAGCACTCGAGTCCAAGTCTGTCTTGTCAGCAATAATTATTTCCTTGTCCCATCAGGGTGGAAAGTGCGGCAAACTCGAAGGAACGTAAGAAAAGGCGCTTCTCTGGTAGGAAAAGGAGACCTGTTCAGTACAAGCGTTTCAACATTGACACGCAGCTAGCTCAATTGTACCCAGAGCTGGGACCATACCTGAGTGAATTCATTAAAATGAAACTGGAAAGCAAAATGAGGTACACACTCATCCAAAATAGATGACTGTCAATATCCTTGTGAGGTGCAGCATACCAGGATACAATTTGTTGAGAAATGGGTGATTTAAATATTGCCCGGAGATGCCGCTTCACCCAAGGTTTGATCCAATCCATCCAATCATTTTTCATTGAAACCTGTTTAGGATGGCCATCATCTGCCATGCCTATCAACAAGAAATCTCTGCCACGATGAGCTCGAATTTTTCTTCGGAAAAATTTGTCTGCTGCAGAAGTTCTCAGATGCCAAACCGTTCACGCAGAACTATGCCAAGATCACTACCTCTTCTCTCATTTGAGCTCCTCTCGCTTCCAATTGCGAGACAGCTCTTGATTAGCAATTAGGAGAGACCTTGGGCTTCTTAGCAGAGGTGAGATGAGTCTGGTAACCCTCTAAGGAATACATACATGTCAGAATAAAATTTAAGATGTTGTCCAGATTATAGACCGATTTTCCCTACTCAATTATTAGGAGTCTAATTAAATTGATATTTGCATTTTTTAGACTTATTCCTTCAAAGTTTTTGTTAGTTTGTATTAGATTAGGATTAGGAATTGTAAATATATTAGACAACATTAACTGTTAGAGAGGAATTGTGGCAATAGATTGAGTGCTTGAACTTAGGTTTTGCGTTAAGCCTTGTATTTCACACCTCTCTGCTTATTACTTTCAATCTCGTGTTTCCATTTTTCCCCTCATATCTTGTTTCCCCCATGATCTCCCACAGTGCATTCTCTTATCTCCTCACTAAATGGTGCCTTTCTCCTTCCTCTCCTCTAAACATGCTTTTTTTAGTGGTTAAGTAGGCTTAAACTAACATAAAATCTAATCCAGTCCTATCTTTTTGTCTCTTCTCTTATTTTTCTCCATTGAGGCTCTTTATATTTTAACATTTTGGATTTTGCTCTAGTTTATCATCTCCATTTCTTTGTAAACTTTTCAATGCTGCTTCCCATTCAGCTTAATTCTTTACAACTGACCCCTTTTTCTAGTTGCTCTCTCCTGCATCTCAATTTATCATATTAGCTTTACTTTCCATTTTCTCTAAGATTTAAATCTGTACTCTTGAATGCAACTGAAATGCTTGCTTATGAAGCCAAAGACTTCATTGAAAAAATTGTTAACTTGAGTTCACATATTTTTCTTGCTTTTCAGGTGCCAGAAGAAAGTGAAGTAATTCCACCTATCATTGAGGTGTCTGAAGAGGAACAATAGGCTGCCGTGGTGTTCAACGGAGCCACCGAGATCAGAGAAATTTTTGCTTCTGTGGAAGTGGAAGATGCCGCCACTTATATCTCTGGTTACCTTGCCATGAAAACAGACGTTTGCCCCCAGCAACTGAAAAAAAACATCTTTGGCTGACTGCAGTACATGTTCTTCCATTCTTAGCGTAAAAAATTTCAGTGTTCATTTGTTTGTTTCATTTAAAGAGTATATTTAATGTGATGATCCGCGTAAGGGACTGAAATATTGCAGTAAGTCTTTTGTACACACTATCATTTGTTATGAGAGAGTTTTCCTTAATCTTTTCAGTAAAATTAGTCACTTTCCAGGCTTCTGCAAATCTGTGTGTAAAGTAATCCATAATATTGCCCTAAACCTCGCACTTGCTGTTCTCAAATAACAATGTACCTAATAAAGTTTTTTGTCAGATGTAGAACACGGCAGTCAATTAGGGCGTACAACAGATCTCTTCGGACTACCTGTTCCAAAGAGAAACTCAATAAAATGATGCATAAATGATTCATTTCACTTTGCTTTGATTCACT
The DNA here is from genome assembly GCA_014220935.1 of Platorchestia sp. MABIK. Classification (NCBI taxonomy): domain Eukaryota; kingdom Metazoa; phylum Arthropoda; class Malacostraca; order Amphipoda; family Talitridae; genus Platorchestia; species Platorchestia sp. MABIK. Next base: position 5,246 of record JACJUY010018356.1, read on the forward strand.
TCGCAGTGATTCACTTCTGCAAATGAACAACCATTAGTGTTCAACTTGTGATAGCCTAAAACTTCCTTATATAATAATAAGAATAGTAATAATCATACTGGTCATTCTAAAGTATATCTTTGTTCTCCATCATGCAAAATTTCTTCATTTTTGAATTTTAAGTGTTCATTTTATTTTCATTTTATATTTCTTTGCTTACTGGCATGCAGAGTGTCCTGATGTTTGGATACAGCGCTACTGCATTAGGAGTGGTGCAGTTTATTATTTATTAGTCTTTTGTAGTCTGTGACTACTCAAGTCCTTTCCTAGATTTTTAATAATTAGTTTTATGTTGTTTCTTTTGTGTAGATTTTGGAATTTATAACCAGAAAATGTTGAAACGCGCCCAGAGCGGTGGTGTACCAAATGTTTTGATAGGAAAATAGTTTATTTCATTCATTATCGCCAAAACTTTTGCCCAGAAACTTTTCGCCCAGCTCTTGACTACCCCAAGAAAAATGACAAGACAAGTGTGCTACTGCGGCACCTGTTCACTGATCACCTACTACAAAATCATCACGATGCTGTCAAGATATATCCGGACTGCTCAAAGACGGACGGTGCTGTTGGGTGTGCCGCAGTCACTGAGGAGCAAACGGTGATGCATAGGTTACTTCCCGAAACCTCAATTTACTCTGCGGAACTCCTCGCTATTCTCGCCGCCTAACGTATCGTAGAGGAGCGTCGATCAGATCCGGGGATCATATGTAATAATATCAGACTCTAAGGCAGCCCTTCTAGCCATCAGAAACTATAACTCAAAGTATTCGATTGTTGCTGAAATTGCCTGTAGCCTCGCGCGACTCTCCCACACTCGGAAGCGCGTATGTCTGTGCTGGGTGCCTGGGCATGTTGATGTGCGCGGCAATGACAGCGGATGAAGCCGCACGTCAAGCCGCGGGACCTGCCATGCCTCCCCAAAATACTGCAGTCCCATGCCGAGTCTATCCTCTAATCAAAGCAGCGATTAATGACGTTTGGCAGCAGCAGTGGGACGACATGGATGAGAACAAGTTGCGAAAATACAAGCGTACTGTCCGAGCCTGGTCTTCCTCGAGGCACCGTAACCGACGAATCGAAGTCTTGCTGTGTCGCCTGAGAATCGGGCACACTAGCTTGACACATAAATACCTCATTGAACGGAATCCTCAGCCCCTCTGCGGCGACTGCTTGGTGCCGCTTACGGTGCACCACCTGGTAGCAGAATGCCTGAGCCTTGCCAACCTCCGCCTGCAATTTTACCCTGCGTTGCCTAGAGATAACCATGAAGTCTTTTTAGAGGGTGTGCTGGGAGACCCTCCCCGCGGCACTTTTAATTTCGACTCATTAATTGCTTCTCTTTCTAATGCTCATCTTGTAGACAAAATATAGGTCGCTTGACGATATTGCACAGCCTTTGTGAATCCGTGGCTCTTTGAGCTGAACTTTTCAATATTGGCTTTCCTGACTCATTGTCCGTTTAAACAGTTTTTATCTCTCGTACGTGATCTCTCTGGAAATCAACCACTTGATTGGACACTGTAAACATTGAGATCTTCAGCGCGTTGTAGTCTTTGCCACTGAAGCGCTAGAAACCTGGTTTTAATACTCTACTACTATCGCCAAAAAGTTACGTGATAGAAATTTAAAGTATTTTTAAGTGATGAAAATATTTTTTCAGGGACTAATTGTTGCTTGTATTTTGTTCCCCATTCTTAAAGAGCTAGTTATGTCAAGTCCCAATGTGCGAGTTTGGTAGGGCATTTTTTGTTGAAATTTCAAAGCTTTGTTTTCTTTTGTTAAGAACTCTCTTTTCTATTTATTCACTGCTGTTCCGTTTCTCATCACCTATGATTTTCTTCTCCAGCGTTAATTTCGTCCTAATCTTGCTCCCCAATTTAATATTTCTATGTACAGGGTATCTTCCTCTCAGGGGAATACAACTATTGTATCTGTGGGAATTAGCGCTCCCAGGGGGATTATGTGAGGGCCCGAGCTAAAGGTTAGGTAGGCTCTCTTTTTGTTGAAATAGAAAAGGTTTTCGTTTTCTTACTACCCATCTTTTTCCGGTTCACTGCCGTCCTGCTTTTCAGCACCTACTACTTTTTCTTCTTCAACTTTTTCTTCTTCAACTTTTTCTTGTTTCATGAACTTCTTATTTAGCTTACTGTTTCTATGCACCTTGTGCATAGATTCCGCATTCCCTCAGCTCCGTACTAAATGGTGTTTTCATCCTTACTCTTTGAACATCTTTGTTGGGGTAAAGGGAGTCTTAACTTCCTTATATAACGATAATAATAATAATAATAATAAATATCATACTGGTCATTCTAGAGTATATCTTTGTAATCCATCATGCTAAATTTCTTCATTTTGAATTTTAAGTGTTCATTTTATTTGTATTTTATAGTTCTTTACTTACTGGCATGCAGAGTGTCCTGATGTTTATATACAGCGTTACTGCATTAGGAGTGGTGCAGTTTATTATTTATTAGTCTTTTGTCGGCTGTGATTACTCAAGTCCTTTCCTAGATTTTAATAATTAGTTTTATGTTGTTTCTTTTGCGTAGATTTTGGAATTTATAACCAGAAAATGTTGAAACGCGCCTAGAGCGGTGGTGTACCAAATGTTTTGATAGGAAAATAGTTTATTTCATTCACTATCGCCAAAAAGTTACGTGACATATATTTAATGTATTTTTAAGCGAGGAAAATATTTTTTCAGGGTCTAATTGTTGCTTGTATTTTGTTCCCCATTCTTAAAGAGCTAGTTATGTCAAGTCCCAGAGCGAGTTTGGTAGGGCATTTTTTCTGGATGAAATTTCAAAGCTTTGTTTTCTTTTGTTAAGAACTCTCTTTTCTTTTAATCCACTGCTGTTCCGTTTCTCATCACCTATGATTTTCTTCTTCAGCGTTAATTTCGTCATAATCTTGCTCCTCAATTCAATGTTTCTATGTACAGGGTATCTTCTCCTCAGGGGGATACTGTTGAAATCTGTATTGTAGCACCTTGAATGTATATGTGTATAATAATAATGTTAGTGTTCTTGTGTTAGAATGTGTTTAAACAGTACTCTGCTCTGAGAACTGAGCTCATGGTTCTCATTGAACTGAACTCATGGTTCTCATGTTTCGCTGGAGCCTACTCCACCGCTATCCTTCATGATGTAAACTTACTTTTGTCCTGCTGTGTGTTACTGAAAATACAAAGATTGAAAGAGTCTCAATCACTTACCCGAACCTAAATTTAACAGATACAACTATTGTATCTGTGGGAATTAGCGTTCCCAGGGGGATTATGTGAGGGCCCGAGCTAAAGGTTAGGTAGGCTCTCTTTTTGTTGAAATAGAATAGGTTTATGTTTTCTTACGACCCATCATTTTTCGGTTCACTGCTGTNAGCGGTTAGGGAGGCGTAAACTAACTTATAATCTAATCTAATCAAGCGAAATATATAGCATGTTTTATTTCAAATAAATATTTGAGTACGGAATTTCATTTATCCTTCCAATCCGGTGCGCGATCGTCAGTTTCATCCGCATGAAGAAGATAATAATACGTCTTGTCTGATTGAATAAAGTAAATTTTCCTACAGTTTATATAGAGCTTTTAATTTATGAGACTCAGGTAGGATTGAATTGAAGATCGATAACCTTTTAGTTCTGGTTGATTTGCACGTAGCCGGACCGAAATCAATTTTTCAAAAATCTAAATCCGTACCTGCGGAAGTACACAGTCAGTCGGTCCTGTTGTTGTTCGTGCGTCTGGTAGGGCAGAGTACGCTGCGTAGTAGTACGCTGCCGCCGCCGTTGACGTAATGGTGTGTAGGTGACGTCATCCGGGTTGTTTGAAATGAAGCTTTCTATTGGCTAGTCGAATTAGCGAATGTGCGCGGCTGTCCCCGTAGAAGTGACTTTACCTCCTTTAGTCTACCATGGTCTGTAGGTAACTGACGTCACGGTAGCGAGAACGCTATTGGTTACCGCAGACATGGGAGAAATCTCAAAATCTGGTTCTCTTTGCAGACGACCATGCTCATTCCACTATATATTCCCTGAGTTCGCTCCACGCCCACGGCAGGGCTCCCACTCACGGATTTTTCCACCCAGATCTTGTTTTTTTTCGATCCAGCCTGGGTTTCTAGGTTTAATTTTTGAAATTACGCTAAATCTGGGTTTTTTGAAATCAGAAAGTAAATTCATCATTTTCTCGAGTAAATTGAGTAATGAAGTTAAGAATTTTTGGGTCTAAACCATGTGAAAATGCATATTAGATACAAAACTACGCGTAACGGATGGAGCAGAAGGTATTTAATTTGTTTCTCGCCCTTAAAAACGCGTAACGAAAGAGTATCTTACGACTGGCAAGCCCGACCAAGCCTGGGATGGAGCAGTTCATGATGAGCTTGTGTAAGTTGTGTTGCTTCGATTTGCTTGGCTTGTTGCAGTGAGGTGACGTGCATTTTGATCGTAGAACTGGTTGTGCATTCCCTTAAAGTGAATGTCTAAAAGTTTTATTATACAAATTTAATTTTCATAATTTAGCTGCACTAGTATTCAAATTGGCTAGCCCTCCGAAACCGATGTCTTAAAAGTGGCATACGCAATTTTTCAAAGAAGAATGGTTAATGGAAAGAGTGGAAAACCTGTCACGGTTGGAAACCTAAACCGAAATTGGTAAGAGATGTCATCAATGGAGTAAATCACCAGCGTAATGAAAAGCGCCATGCGCAACAGAAAAGTCGTCTTAATGTCGATATTTGCGGTCCCGAAGAGAATTTAGAGGAGGAACAGAATAAAAATCAGCATATTCATCATTGTTTTCACTCATGTATGTTAACTTTTCACTTTTTTCTTATTAAAATAACACCTCTAGATTTTTTTGAACGAATCTGGGTTTTTTTCTTCTTTAATCTAGGTTTATCTGAAAATCTAGAGTGGGAGCCCTAGCCCACGGTGGCAGTGTTCCGAGTGCTGTGACTGAGAACAGTGTAGGAGTCCAACACCACCAGCCAGCGAGCTTCAAATTCGACCTTGAGATCTCAAGCAAACAGAATGCCGGTCCTCGGATATTGGAGCCTTCGAGCGGTAAGGTCCTTTCTGTGGTTGTTCAGCTAAAGCTTGTAGGAGCTTGCTGTAAAATTGTGTTCACCGTTGCTTTTTGCATCTCTATGGGAAGGTCGAAAATAGTTTTAGTTGCCCGGACTGCAAGACCGAATGTTTGTTTTCGAATAATCTTTTTGGTGAAATGGTTTTTATGTACGTACGCGAAAATGAATGCTAAGGAAGAAATTCACATTTTTTGACCGAAATTAGAACAGGCGAAAAGAAGTAATTCACCAAAAGTAAATCTATCTGAGAAGGCCACCGTGCTATGGTTGTTTCATCTTTGAATGAAATTTCATCTTTGAATGAAAAGAATTTTCATCTTTGATGAACAATGCAATGGTGTTTGGAGAACAGTAGTCGAACCCTCAACAGAATTATCTACTGATCACCCTCCGCT
>JACJUY010018359.1:0-10758 GCA_014220935.1 Platorchestia sp. MABIK
ATTGGTGGATCCTGAGTAGTTTAGTGGACAAGTCTGGTACACAGGTGTTGAACTCTTATTCTTTTTTTTGTTGTGTGTGAGGATTGAGGAGGGAATCGTAGGCCGTTACAAAGGCCCCGACACTGTCGGCCCTCAATTTCAAGTTCAAGTTCAAATAGAGTGGGCTGCAATGACTCACCATGCACGGAGATGGTGTCTTGACTTATTGGTTATTCCAGCGATGCCGTCTAATGTGAGTTTGTGACAAGGATTGGTGGATCCTGAGTAGTTTATGGGACAAATCTAGTACACAGGTGCTGAACTCTTTTTTAGTGCGAGTATTGAGGAGGGAATTGTAGGCCATTACAAAGGCCCCGACGCTGTCGGCCCTCAATTTCAAGTTCAACGTGAAAGGCATCGAGTATGAATTGATGTACCTACGTACATCAATTCATACTCAATGCCTTTCACCTCACAGCAAACAAGAGTTGGAACATCATAGAACATCTCACACTTAGGTACTTTCTTTCACAAATACCAGATAAGTGTAGGCTTTCACGTCATGCAAGTCGCCACTTATTCAATCCAAACTCTTTTGCTTGTTTTTCAATCTCTTTTTCATCCTCTTGCAGTTCCACTCTAGTCCTTTACCTCCAATATTCATTAAAAGCCAGTAGGGTGTAATGACTCACCGTGCCTGGGGATTGTGTTTTGACGTACTGGTTATCCCAATGATGCCGTCCAATAGCAGCTTGTGATAAGGATTGGTAGATTCTGAGTAGTTTATTGCACAAGTGTGATACACAGGCACTGAACTCTTTAGTGTAAGTATTAGGAGTGTTGTGGAGGGAATTGTAGGCTGTTTCAAAGGCCTTGATGTTGTTAGCGAAGAAAAGGTAGAATGCAAATAATAATAGATGATGTCGGCAGTGTGATAGGAAAGTGTAGGGAACAATTGAACATTTTATGCTAGAGTATAGAAAATATAAGCAAGAGAGGGAGAATTTCATGAATGTGCTATTTGAACAGTATGAAGAGAGTGTGTGATGTAACAGATATGCTGAAAATTATTGTGATATGAGCTGTCTTGCTGGATTAAATCAGAAGCGTAATTTGGAAATTATCAATGCTATGAAAAATTTTCCTGTATGTTCCTGAATTAGGGAATTTTTTGTATGTTTCTGCAATTTTAAGGCTGTTAATTTCAGAAGTAATTTTAAGGCTAAAGAAACCGTAGAATATCTGGTTTAGATTGAAGAGTAGTAAGTGTGAAATGAAAGAGAGGTTCATTTGAAGGTGATGTTCAAGTGGTATGGAAAAAACTAACGATGTGCAAAATATGCTGAATGAAATTCTGGTATGAGCGTTCTTGTTGAATTACTGGGAGAATTCTACCTAACAGCTATTCATGCAGTAGAAAATTATTTAGTGAATGTGAGGGATAAGGAAAATTGACTGAAAAGTTTGTTGCCTAAAGAGGACCTTCAGTGAGGACCTTAAATGTGAGGACCTTCAGTGTCTGAGAGTTTATTTTTGATAGTCTGGCTTTCCCAGTGATGCCTCATGGTTGCTGTTGTATGCAATGTCTCAGGATGATCTCTGAGGAATTCTTTTAGACTAATGTGATTCACAATCAAGAAATGTGGAGAAATCATCCTGATTTGTGTATTAGAGGCAACAAAAGACTTCACTTCCACATTATTATGTGAGGATGAGCCATTTTGGATTCATACTTGAAGAAGATAGACAAGGTTGCTTGCTATATGCTACTGACATGGTAATGTGACTAATATAAGCAAGCATCAGTACAACATCAGTAAGCATCTTATCATATAGAGATGTTGTTGGGCAAATCATGACCTCTCAACTTACATTTAAGCTTCCTACCTCTCTTTAACCTAATTCAATCTAAAATATTTTAAATAAAACAGTACCCATACTGAACAGCAGTACAGCTGGTATACTAAAGTCTTAATTTGTTAGCCTTGTAAACTCGTCAGAATATCTCAAAGTTCAGCTTGTTAGATTGCAAGAAAAACTTCTATCTGTGAAACCAGCTAGATGTGTCTAAGACAGGTATATCAGTAGGAACCTAGATCTTAAAGAAACTGACTTGAGAATATAGAAGATCTGTTGAGTAAAAAGGAAGACAGACTAGCTCTGCCTTGTAATAATCAGACACTGGAAATAGATTGTGAGAAGGTATCATGGACTGGGATTTGTTTATTACAAGCTAGATTTTCCCAACAATTCCTTCTCATGATTTAGTTCAGAGTTACTTCTGTTTTGATTTCTACTTGCCATTGTACAACTTAATCAGTTTTCTTTTCATCCAACTGATGAAGAAGGTTAGATCAATCACTTATCCTGGAAGACATTTTTCTATCTTCCAATCCCTCACAGAAGAACTCTTCTTGATAAGGGTAAACTATTTCCCCGGGAAGTAAAGCAGTTTTCAGCAGCAGTGCTTAAGCTCTCTTTGGTGTGTCCAATGTGTCAATTAGAATATCACTGAGTATTTCAATTGTGGCATGAATTTAGTATCAATTTTACCACTCTGGATTTGCTGAACTTCTTGCGCAAGCCAGTTGGTTGACTGCAGTGCAAACCTGCGCAATACAGCGTGTGAACTCTCAACTTCTGGAGTCTCTCTAATAATTCACTGGTTCAGGTTATGTTCTTTGTTACTTTGTTTTTTTTTCTGACCCTTTATTCCATCAGGTATGGGTTCTCTTGAACCAAATTTTCTGTTATAGGAGAATCCATGCTTCTATATTCTGTAGTATATAAGATGGTTTTTTTTTGGAGTTAGCCCCGTTGCTTAAATTTTTAATAACTAAACCTGCCGCTAGGTGGCGCCACATGTTATAAGCTTAACTCGACGCGAGAAAAACGGATACACCATCCACGGCTCTCTATCACTCACCCAACCCAACCCAACAACTGAAACAATTATTTTTAATTTTTAATTAAGCTTAAGAAGCTTAATTAAGCTTAAGACTAGTGGCGCCATCTGGTGGGAGGTTTAGTTATCGAATATTTAACTAACGGGGCTAACTCCAAAGTTAAGCCTATAAGATTTTATGCAACTGAAGTATGAATGTTCAGTAATTATTTTTGTGCTGATTCAATTAGTTCAAGATGGAATGTATATTATTATAATGTATCATGTATACCTGCAGATGAATCAATATTTCTCATTAGTTGCACTTCAACATGGCCGCATCATCTGATGAAGTCACAGTGCCTTCAGATGTTCCCTCTAACCCAAATGTTGGGAACACAGGTAATCTAAATGCCATCCATTGTATTTGGCTGCAATATTTTAGTGAGGACTCACAGTAATTTTAAATATAGGCATTATTTCTGTGTAAAATACTAAATTCAATAAGGGTATAACTTTTAAATTTTTTCACGTTAGTATTTCTCATTTGATTGACTACAAAAAACATTCATTTTCACATCAACGTCAGTTGTTGTCATATTGAACCTTTCTTTTTCTAATAAAAAGTTATAATTGTTTTTGTTACATCTGTTTATGTGGGATACAAAGTGGCTCTTAGATTCATGCAGCAATGGTGAACTGATGTTGTTCAAACAGTGTTTATGGATCAATATTTAGCTCTAAAACTACAGTTGCAGCTTTTATTCAATACTATTCTCACTTATTCTAAATAATAAGTTTTTCAAATAAATTAAAACTTCTATTAAATGATCTCTACTGACACAGGGAATGAGTTCAAAAATCCCATTGCCTATTTCTGATGAGGAATTTCTGAGGGTTGTGGAGTTACCATGGATTCTAAAGATATATACAGGAAAATACTTTTGTACCTGTAATTAGTAATGAATTATCAGAAACTGCATTCACTTGTATTGTACATTTGTTTGGCGATACGTTTGCTAGTGCCTCGCACAGCAGTCAAGTCAGTTCATAAAAAATTCAATAACCCTAATATTAGCATTGCAAAAACTGTCAAATCATGCAAGTACAGTTGTCTGAAACCATTGCAAGTGGTGATACTATAATGAAACAAGTTTACTGTTGCTTGTGCAAATTAATGAATGTGCATATGATTATTGTTTTCCCTCTGCTGGTACTCTGGTGCCTGTGTACAATTGTTGTCTGGTGGCTCGGACTTGGGGTAGCAACTCAAGGATGGGCAACTCAGCTTTTTTCTCTTGCCACATTCTGCTCAATTGCTTACTAGCATGTACTTTGAGATTTATTATTTAGGTGTCATGAAAACCTTATTGTTGGCATTAAATTTTGCTACTCACTGTGACTCCATAAAGAGATCCACTCAGAAAATTTTGTGTTTTGCTATAGTTATTCACCATTTGGACTTCTTTAATCCTAGAAATAATTTTATGATTCAAAACTTGATAAACAGACTGCCAGGAATGTAATGCATGAATGCTTGCTTCAGAGCCCCAGCGCTCTTGTCATGTTTCCAGTAACACATCCTAGTGTTGATTTGTGTTCCCTTTGAAGTGCTTTGGAAATATTGTTTGGTCAGTTCAATTTTGTCAGCCATGCAAATCTACTTAGCAAAATAAATCCAATTAGTGCTCAAGGTGCTCAGTACATTACTTATGGAATATTAATGTAATTTCTTGTTAGTTGAAGTATGCTTGAAAATTGTCAGAATTAAGAGTGGAAAGATTTGAGTATTTACCATTTGATGGATTGTTTCTTGCCAGCCCCCAGTGCCAGTGGAGCTCAGGAGCCTCAGGATGCTATGCAGGTATTCTAATTATTCCTAGTACTTAAATGTGCAATGTAGAATTTTCTCTTATTATGGTTATTTTGTGTTATAATTGTAGTTTTTTGTATAATGTGGGCTGTATTTTTGTTTAATATTGGTATAAGAGCTCATTATGCCTATTTCATTGTGAGATTGTTTTTCAGCAATTTCATTTTTTCTGTGATGCTTTAGATTTTCCACATCATTGTACTTATTCTGGTTTTGTGTTCAAATTCTTTGATTCCTTATTTGTGTATATATCTTATGAAATTCTGCCCTCCTTTGGTTCTCCCGTAGTTACATGGAATTACTTTTTCTAGTCCCAACTATACGTTGATTTCTTTACTGCAAGCTTACAAATATTTACCAAGTTGTACTTTTATACTATTTTTAATACTATCATTCAGTTCAACCATAAGTGGGGGTTGAAAAATTATCATTGCATGCATGTTCATATGTGAAATATAACCCCACTCAGGCAGGAGAGGTCAGGCAATAGGCTTCAGTTACTTGGTTTGTCTCTGCTATGGGGACTGGCACCCCCTGGTGGGACACTGTAGGCTTACCTTAGTTAATGAACAATCTCCAGGACTTTGTTGTATTTTGTTCCCACCCAGCATCTTTCAATTTTTCATGCTAACTTTGCTATCTCTTCTTTGTCTTTTCATCCTCTTCCTTCCTAACTTACTGTTTCTATGTGCAGGGTATCCTATGTGGGAACATACCTTGTGCCCGGTTTCCTTTTTTTTAACAGTGCAAACTATAGAGTTGCTGCTCATCAATCTTTTGAGATTTCATTTCATGTGGGTATGGAGTCTGAAACACCTGTAATGTAAAAGATAATAGTGATGAACTCATGTGGTGAAATAGAATCATGTGAATTCTTGTGGTTTGAGTGTAAAGTTCAGTACCATTTTAGTTGTTGGTAGTCATCAAAATTAAATTTTGGGTTTCAATGCTTCATGACTGCAATGACCTAATCAAAGATGTAAATTAAAGTGAATGGTGAAACACCAACTGTGCATCGTTTTATTCCTGTGGCTAAGAAGTAGCTAAACTGACGCCTGTAATGTGACATCTCTGGTGTCCCTGGTCTGATTCACTGAAATGCCAGCAATCCTGTGCCACAAATTCTACTCAAGTTGCATGGCTTGTGCAGATCTTACTTGCTGCTGTGAAGCGGCGGCGACGATCTTCAGTCTTTGTGGGCCCTGATGCTGCTGAGACGCATGCTAGTGGCACACCTGAGGTAGTGAGTGCCATCACAGAGAAGAGGAGGAAAAGCATCACTGCTGCTCGTAGAAGTTCAATGACCAGACGTTCTGTTTGCTCCACTCCTCATCCTCTGCTTTCTGTTTCTGGTTTGTTTTTGTCATTTATGCTGGTTTTCTTCCTTTAAATTTTTGAGCTTGTATGTTGAATTAGTTGCAAAGATTTCTGTGGAAAATTTGAATGATTATCATATTTTTTGGGGTAATACCTGACCTAATGCTTCAAATGCTGAAATGAGATGCCAAAGTCTGGGGCTTTTTTTAGAAAGCTTAGGGTGAAACGAATGCAAATATAAATATACCTATTTTAGTTATATTTTAGATCATCTAAATGGAAATAAATGCTTGGAATGGATATGCTTCATTAAGTCACTAGAGAAAAAGATAATATTTACTTGTGAGTGGCTGCTGAATGTTAGATGGGTTGTTTTTATGGCTAAATTTCCGAGCTGCTGGTTGACCCAGGATCATCTCAAGTATTTCCCTCAGACGAGTCTTGTACAGAGGCAAGAAACTCGGAGAGTTGTGCAGTTGTGTGTGTGCATTAGGGGGAATTGTGGGCCATAGCAAAAACCCTCACTGACATTGGTCCTCACTTTCAAGTTCAGTCATTCTATTTGATAAAATATTTTATAATATGCTCAGTTATCAATACTTTAATTATGTGTATAATGCAATGAACTGTAAATGTGAATCTATGGCATCGTAATTTGGTGTATTACTGTGGAAAGTATAGTGAATGGGATTTGTTCTGTTGAGCTAGCAATGGGGCTGGCCTTCAGGTGTATAAATACTTGTAAATTTGTTTCTTATTTATTGCATATCATTTTCGTTTGCCCTAATCATTTTCAAGTGTTAAACCTACAATACTTGTATTCTAAATTTGCCATCCAAAACTGGTGTCTATTGAATTGTGCCAGATCAAGTCAAAGGAGCGATGACCAACGGCAAGGCTACTCTGTCTCAGCTTCTCGACATATGCATCCGGGACGCTGTCTCTCAGCTCTGCCAGGACCAGCCGTTTTATTCCCACCTCCCTGCACTCAAAAGTAAGGCTTCACTCTCTTCTTACAAGCCAGCAACACTTGGAAATTTGTATTGTTATTGGTGTGTAAGAACAGCATCTTGTACTGGCTTTCCTAATTGTCTACTTGACTCTATTTTAAAATCCTGTTTCCCCACAACCAACTATGTATGGACAACTTTGCTAGAGCGTGTTGCACTAAGGAATATTATACATCTGAGTGAGCCCTTTGTTCAATATATGTTGTTTGCATTCAAACTGAGTTGAAAATAACAAATGATTCTTCTTTCTGCCACCACAAGGGTGAGTTTAACACTTGCATGGATGTGGCATGCCTTCAGATAGAAGCAAATTGTGATTCAATTCTTTTTAATGCTATAGTTGTAGAAAAAAATTATCCAGAACTCTTTATAGTGCTTCACGTGACATCTTGTTCCTAACATTAAAATTTCAGCCATACTTATATATAATTCAGAATATTGGTAAAATTGTACTTTAAACTTATTCAAGTCATTGTGTCTCTATAATGATTTTTGTGCACCTTAATGAATAGTTGTTGAACTTTTAAAGTGAATTGAAGCGCTGTTTTTCCTGTTTAGTTTAGTCCCCTCAGGGGGATACAAATATTGTATCTATGGGAATTAGCACTCCCAGGGGGACAATGTGAAGGCCCGAGCTGAGAGTTAAGTAGGCCTTCCTTTTGTTGATATAAAATTCTTTTGTTATGTTTAGAACAATCTTATTTCGGTTCACTGCTGTCCTTTTTTCTTCAGCACCTACTACTTTCTTCTTCAACTTTGATCTTGTTTTATAAACTTCTTTTTCATCTGTGTGCAAACCACCCGGCACAGTGGAAACTAACCCCGAATAAACGGGCACTACTGCACACACATTTGCCTGGCACCCNTCCCTTGCTGTGGCTTGGGACTCGTTGCAAGAAGAGCAGACGAACACTTTTAGTTTGCATATACGTTTCTCGTTTGCATATACGTTTCTCGTTTGCATATAAGTTTAGTTTGCATATACGTTTCTCGTGCATATACGTTTTAGTGTCTCAAATTACTTGCGTTATTACATTTTTACGCTGATCAAGCAATCACAGCCTATGAACTTTATTGTAGAAGGCTCTTAAATCTGCCTTATAAAGTCCATTATGGACCTCAGTGTTAGAGCAATGGCTAGAATTTCGACACATCTTACTGTTTCTGTGCCCTTTCTGCGTAGATTCCGCGTTTGCTTAACTCCATACTAAATGGTGCCTTCTTCCTTCCTCTCTTTGGATTGCCTTTGTTGCGGATAGGGAGGCTTAAACTAACTAATAATCTAATAATCTAATCCTGTTTAGTTTAGTTTTCAATTGAGCCGATTGGGGGTGAAATAAGCTGGAGTGAGACAGGCAGCTGTGTGGTCCAGGGACACGAGTGACATGAGGGAGATTTAGGCACAGGCAATACTAGAGTGGCAGCAGGAGCTAGGTTGAATAGAATTGGTTTTTAGAAGGATGATGAATTGACATTCAGTTTGGGCTCTGGTATTGCACCATGTCATCTCTCATAAAAAATAAGGCTTGAGTGTAAAGATGGCAATTCATCTGTGACATGACAGGTAAAATGGTGTTGGCCTCTCCAGAGAAATGTTGTCTTCCAAAAGTTGTGAAATACCAAGAGCTGTACTTCTGATGTCTGAGTTTGCAAAAAGTGGGGTGTTACCCTCGTGTAATTAGGCTAAGCTTATCGTCATTTAAAAAAAAGTCAATCACTCATCAGCACTTCGACTGCAACAGGTAAAACTGAAGTTTCATGTTCACCTAAAATTTAAAGTCAATTGTAGTAAACTATCTTGGAAATAGCAAAAATTTACTGGTTTGTGTGTTTATTTAGCTTTGAGTAAGTATTTATAAATATTGAGTTCATGACTACTGCTCAGTCAGCAGCATTTTGAAAACTCACACCATGGCCACAGGTGGCTCACGTTGCAGGCAAAGTGTTAAAACAGTTTAGATTGGCATAAATTTTTGGTGATTTAGTCTCTACAACCTTAGGATTGTGTGAAGATTATAGAAGTTTCTCAGGGCACCTTCGGCAAAAATTAGTGCAATTTTCTTTTTACAACATTGAGATAACAATTATATGAAGAAAATAATAGTGATACATATTGATGTGCATTTCTTTGAATTTCCCCATTAAAGACGTGAGGGAATGAAACTTATTTTGTGCGCTAGGTGTGCTGGTGCTGAACTCAGAACAAGTATCGGAGGAGGTGGGCCTGCAGCTGGCGGGTGAGGGCATCACGACGGCTCGCCTCCTGCGCAAGGCGCCCCTGCGCGCAGCTCGGCCCAGCAAAGCGTGCCCCAACAGTCTAAACAATGCAGCCAACACCAAGGAAGGAGGCAATCACGTGGACAGCAGCAACACCAAAATTTGTGTTGCAGGCATGCAGGATGGCCACAGCAACACTAGAAGTGATAAAGAAAACGTCGGTGGGAGCCGGAAAAGAAAGGCTGATGATTGTGATCGAAGTTCTTCAAAAGATGATCAGATGCGACCGAGTGCTGAAGATCTAAGTGTTGCTCACAAGTGAGTGACTTTAGTTTGCTCAAAATTGAGGTTGCTGAGATGTCTTGAATTAATTTCTGCATTGGTATTCAGTGTGGCCAAACATTCAGTATTGACTGCTGTAAGAATCAATCTAGCATGTAGGTGCGGCACATGTTGTCAGATATCACGTGAGGCATGACTGCAAACATTGGCTTCCGAGTTACGTTGTTAGGCTTTTGAGAATTAAATGTTCGATATTGTTCATGAGGAAAAAATGGAACGTCTTATTCCTAAGAACCTAATGAATGTTTCGTGTGGTAATGAGTGTATCATAGGGTAAGTTCTCTCAACTTCTTACTTTGCTAAGTTTCAAAAAGTCTGAGACAATTTAGCCTGCCGTTGTAACACAATATTACTACCCGGAGAATTTTTTGTCGCAAAAATCTGGGAATGTAAAAATTTGCCCGTGCGTCCGTGCCCTCCACACAGAGGACTCAACTCATGTTGTCCTCCAGACGATGTCACCATGGGTGAGGTATTTTCAACATGTTAATACAATGTGCATTGGTCACTCTTACTTATAATGCTGAGTGAAATAATTCTTGAATTTTATTTCAAGTTTTCCTAATCTCGCAATGTTGCGTGTTAGTGTAACATATTGGCCAGCTTTTTACTGGTGTTGGAGTCTAATGATGCTGTTTTCATGTTTGAAATCTCCTTGTGTCTCTTAAATGGTAGTATCCTTCTGCGTTACATGTCTAAACAATATTAAGAATGAGTATTTCTTCCTGAATTACTTCACTGTTACAATACTCTGCTGCCGCTTCTTACCAAGTACAGCGTGTCATTGGTACCCCAACCTGCCATTAGTTGTATATTCTATGGAGCTAATCTATATGACACGGCCACAATTTTGTGCAAGTTTTTCTTTATTTTACGTTTTATATTTGATATGGAATGCAGCTACAAACCCTGCTGCTGTGGGGGTACATTTGTGTGCACAGTGTACCTGTTTGGTTGCTGCCATGATGCTGCAGTGTACCTGTTTGGTTGCTGCCATGATGCTGCAGTGTACCTGTTTGGTTGCTGCCATGATGCTGCAGTGTGCCTGTTTGGTTGCTGCCATGATGCTGCAGTGTGCCTGTTTGGTTGCTGCCATGGTGTTGCAGTGCACCTGTTTGGTTGCTGCCATGGTGCTG
>JACJUY010018360.1:0-10758 GCA_014220935.1 Platorchestia sp. MABIK
GACGTCCCATGCAGTTCTGACAAGGATTAATTTGGGATTCTTAGACTCCGAAAGATAAGAATTGTCTTTCCTCATTTTGAGGACACTTAATAAAATCAGAATTATTAGCAAAGATACATTAACAGTTGAAAACTATAATGATTACAGGCCCTTGTATTTAACACCAAATTACAGAGCGCCTTGCACGCGCACCTAATCCTTTGATTTGTGGTGCAGTACTAATCTTGCTTTGGAAAATGGGAGGCGGAGTTGTTGAGGAGGTGAGGAGGAGCCAACTTCTGCCAAGCGCCTGCGGTTGGCTCAGAGGTGGTCACGTGTGGGGCCTTGTGTATGCCCCAGTCTCTCAACTTTTACAGCTAATTTGAATCCGATCGAAACCGGCTATGCTCTCTCCAGTATATTCTAGCTCCATGGGCGTCCCGGCCTAACTACTCGATGTTGCCATACCGATCGTCTCAACTTGAACATGGCAGAACATCATGTTCGATGGTAATTTTATGAGTCATATGAAACATTAAGATTAGTAATTATAATTAAGGATTTATTAGTAATAAATTACAATAAGGTATTTTATCCAAAGAATTAATTGATTTAGAACTGAATGAAAATATATGATTTGTAGCGAATGCTACATCCCCCCACATAGAAGCTTTACTCGTTCTATTGCTATATCCGGACACTAATGAAACACTGAAAAACACCTTCTACTCATCTTTTGTGATATGTTCGTTAGTAATATTCTTTTGCAAAGCATACAAATTAAACTGCTTCTCTACTAATTCCAGTAATTCTTCATCAAAGAACAACTCAAACAGCTCATGCGGTGATTTGCTGAGATATGGTAACGTATACTTTTTAGGAAAAATGGGTACATTTGCAGGATGTCGTTCAGCGTTTGGCCATTTCAATTGCTTATTTTGTTTTCGCTTTTTAGCAGTTGGTTGTAAATCCTCACTAATATCATTATACGCATCAGCTTGTCGGTATCTTTTAGGAAGTTAACGTTCTGCTGTAGCTTTCAGCTGATTTCCATATTTTCGGGTTGGATCGCCTTGGTCTTCATCACGGGGATCTTCATCCGTTGGTTAATGGTCATCTGGTGGTTTAGTAACCACATCAAAATGGTCTAATACCTCTTCTTTCTCCAACCTCTCCAATTCGTCCAAGATCTCATTCACTGTGAGGGCTCAGAATAAAAATAGTTTCAAAACTGTGGGAGGAGATCTACATGGCAAAACTGACATCCAGACCAGGCTGTCTTGACAGTTCCAGGACAGTCTTTTTCAAAACATCTAATTTTTATTTTTCTTATTATTTTCAAACCTTCCTTTGACTCTAGTAGGTAAACTAATGGATGTACACACAAGTCAATGATTTCATTATGTTCTTGAAAAAATCTCTATAAGAAATGCTTAAAAGCTCAAAATTGATAATTTTTAGGATTTCCAGCTGAAGGGTGCCTTCCTCTCTTTAGAGTGCCTTTTTTGCATTTGAGGAGGCATAAACTAAGATTTAATCTATGGTGATTATCCATTCATGGTTGCTGTACAGTTGGTCTTTGTTGATGCATGGTCCACCCTAAACACTTCTTTTTGGTAGACTGCAAAACCTATAATTCTTCTTTCTCCTCAAAACTGTTTCTCACCCACTGATAACTAAATAGATTTCATTCAATTTTTTGATTGTAGATCTAACACTCCTTGGGGATCAGTTTCCTCCTATCTTGGCCCTGACTTGTTATGATGTTGCACTGTTCCATTACAGCTACATGGGAAAAGCTGTAAGGATTGTTATCTGTTGGGGATGGTGCTGCATTCCTTAAAGTAAATTGTTTCATTACCATCTCTAGAATATCACTACAGGCACTTTAATTTTTTTAGAACAGAATTGCGTTCCATTGCGAAATGAGGCTGCCCCATCCCTGGCTAAAACCTTAGGATGCATGTGGTGTTTTGCAGTAGGACTTGAATGAATTTCACAGCTAATATGGTTATCTGGGACTCTTTTAAACTTGGAAAACCCAGCATCAGAAAAGACTTTGTGTTTTTTCTGGTTTCAGGTATCTGTTTATGGCTCCAGTACATCTTGTTCCCCGATCGTTTTCCACTTGTTTTGCGAACCTCAGCACTAATTAAAATTTGTTGACAAAATGCAGATGTGTGGGTTTTTCTTTTATTTCTGTATTCTTTCTCAGCCTTCTTGAATAATAACATGTACAGTAAACTAGTAATTCAGCCATGAGGCGACATGGGCTTAAAGCCAAAGTCCACAAAATCCTACTTAACCCATTAGCGACCAGATGTACCGTACGGTCGCCTTCCAAACATGCTCTGCAATATTAATGTTGTGATCAGGAATTGGGGCTAGATATTTTGAACGCGTTTGATACGCGTCCCTATTTTGATTTGGTGGTGCAACTCGGCTCTTGAGTTGACCTCAAGCTACGCAGTATAGCGCTGAACTTGATGGGAAGCTGTGATGCTGTTCACTTGCTGAACTTTCCCCATCTTCATTGGACCATGGCGGGAAAATCAGGTAAGTTACAGTATTGGAATAATGCTATATTTGTTCCAGTGCATTAGGGAGTGCACGTGCAAAATTAATTCATAAAATAAAAATTAAATGCATATATCACACCTTGTTTCTAAAGGCGAGCGTTCAGTACAGTTGGACTTACAACTGCGTTGTGTGAAANAACATAAAAGTTCATGTACAACTTTCAATAAAACATTTACATTGAATGAATGCATTTAGTGGTGCAATGGAGGTGCTGCCCAAATTTTTCTAAGCTTCTCTAAATACGTACTTGCTTTCAATTCGCGGGCCTCACTTTAATCATATGTTTATTTATGACGGCATATAGGTCGTGTATCCCATATTCATAAGTTTTTGATATCAGTAACTACTCATAACGCGGACAGATGTTGCATTAATTCAGTTTACCTATTTTCTTTCTCCACACACTGGCCAAGGGATCGAATTATCGTAGTGTACTTATGATATTTTTTTACCTTTCAGGATCCTTCAAGGGCTTCAGCACGAAAACCTTTTTTCTTCAAGAAAACGTCCCAGTCGATGTGAACAACACCTTGCTACCTCATACTCCAGTGAATCTGAAGAAGACTCTGTGGATCAAGAGGACAGATTGGACCCTGAGTTTACTATTACGCTAGAAACCAGATCTGAAAGCGAATTTGAAGAAGAAAATGAACCGCTCATGATTGAAATTAACAGAATAGGAAGTAAGTACAGCTCTCAACTACGTACCAAAAAGGCATCAACGAGAACATTTTGGAAGAAAATTGAAAACTGTTGCTCTTCTTACGACATTCCTCCATTTCCTCATGATCCTGATGTTGACACAGTTCTGGAAGCTCCTCTGACTCTTTTCAAATCCTAAGTTTCAAGTGAAGTTATTGAAGAAAGTTGCTACCAAACCAACTTGTACGATATGCAAAAAGATCCCTCAAAGGCCCTCAACCTGACTCCAATGGAATTATCACAGTGGATAGGGATAAGCATGCAAATGTCAATTACTAGGACGACGCACACGCGGCTTCACTGGGCAAATTACTCTGAATGAGAAGATATCTTCCATAATGTCTCGTACAAGGTGGGAAGACATCAAAGTAAATATTCATCTTGTAGGCAACAACACCCTGGATTCAACAGACAAGCTTGCAAAAGTGAAATTTTTTTGGATGCATTACTCAAAAAATTCCAAAAAATACCTCCATTCTGGCTGTGGAAGAACAAATGGTCCCCTTCAAAGGAGCCTCATCCCTAAAGCAATATATTCCAAAAAAAAAAAACAATAAAATGGGGATATATAATTTTCATCTTAGCTGGTAGCTCTGGTTTGGTATACGACTTCGCTCCCTATGTTGGCAAAATTTCTCCGTTTGAACGCTCTGGAATTCCTGACCTTGGTACAAGTGGAAACTCTGTTCTTCATCTTGCCGAGTGCATTCCTGAAGGAAGACATTATAAACGCAATTTTGTCAACTGGTTTTCGTCAGTAAAATTAGTAGAGCACCTTGCCACCAGGAAGATTTGGGCATGTGGTACCGTACAGGAACGCAGATTGGCTGGACTGAAATTTAAAGATGACAAGCAGCTGCGAAAACTCGATCGTGGTGCCTTTGATGAGCACTAAACGCAAGCAGGAAGTACTGCTATCACTGCTGTAAAATGGAACGACAACCGTACTGTTTGTCTATTGTCCAGTTTTGTGACATCACATCCTGTAGCAGAAGTCAGGAGATTTGACAAGAAGAAAAAAGAGTATAGAAACATCCCAGTCCCAAATAGTGTATAAACTTACAATGAGCACATGGGCGGCGTCCACCTTCATGACCAGTTGATGTCATACTAGTAGGTATACTAATTTATCAAAATTCAACGGAACTATACGAATAACTCGCCATGATTTCTCACTCATGTGTTGGAACTGTAGGTCACTCAATTTAAAATTGGAAGAGATACAATGTACTATTACTGAACTTAAATATGACCTAGACGTGATTATCTTCACCGAAAGCTGGCTAGATGACTCGAGCAAAGACATGACTCGATTTAAAAATTATCATAGTTTCCATTCGCTACGAAAAAACCAGCGAGGCGGAGGCATCAGTACATTTATATCTAACCACATAGACTCGAGAATCATAGCGGAAGCATCAATGATTCAGGATCATATAGAATCACTCATCGTAGAACTGTCTAGAGATGGTAAACGCATTGTGCTTGGAACGGTGTATAGGCCTCCTACCGCCTGTCCTATATCCTTCCTAAATGCACTAAATCGTATTATTTCCCAGTTCAACAAGTCCTTATACAATGACATAATAATATGCGGTGACTTCAATTATGATCTACTGAAACATGAAAGCTGCGACCCAATCTCTAACTTCCTAACAGCCTTTCAGTCTCAATCTTTCCTTCCAATCATCACAAAGCCTACACGAATAACCTCGGAATCTGCAACGCTGCTTGACATTATCTTTATGACAGACCCAAGTGATTTTCTTTCTGGAATCCTTACTTCTTACTTATCAGATCATTTTCCAGTCTTTCTTGTTAAGAAAAATGTCTTATTAATAGCACCAAGCCACGGGCTGAAACCTACTCATATCGCAGAGTAAACGAATCAAATTTAGAAGAAATGTGCACCGTTCTAGACGAATCAATACCAACACTGCACATCTCTCAACACAATAATGCAGCGAGCATTGATGAAGCAGTAGTAAGGTTGACTGATACTATAATCACCGCATACAATCAGTGTTGCCTAATTGTAACCCGTACTGTTACCCCGAAAAATAAACAAAAGCCCTGGATTACTGGAGACATCGTGATAAATATAAAGAAACGTCAAGCGTACCTAGCCCTCCTTTACGAAGGGCGAATATCTCGAGAAGCATATAACCGATTCAGAAACTATGTGACAAATCAGATGAGGTCATCAAAAAAGAGCTACTTTACGCGCAAGTTTACTCAATTTAAAGCTGACGTTAAAAAGACTTGGCACCTCCTTAACTCTTACTGTAAACCGAATAACGCTGATAAAAAGGAAATTAAACATGTTGTTCAAGATAATGTAGCACACCATGAGAAGAAAGAAATTGCTAATCTCTTTAACGATTTCTTCGTAAACGTAGGAAAAACTATAGCTGATGGTATTCCAAGTGAACATACTGATCACCTGGAATACATGGATCATATTCGAGAACACAACTCCTTTTTCTAAACGCCTACCAACTCCTCCGATGTAATTGCGGGCATAAACAACCTAAAAAATAAATCAAGTGGGTTACAAACGTTTCCGACAAAAGTACTCAAAATTATTGCTGATATTGTAGCCCCGCTGATATCCAATCTCATTAACCACTAAGCACTTTCCCGAACTCCCTCAAAGTTGCTAGAGTAACCCCTATCTTTAAAAGTGGTGAAAAAATCTGTGTAAACAATTATCGGCCTATCTCCGTACTACCAATTATTAGCAAGGTATTCGAAAAAATTGTGTATAAAAAGTGTACTCTTATTTTGAACATAAATAATTTCTTTACGATAAACTGTGAAATTTGGATCCACAACGGATTCCCAGAACTTTTGCATTAAACTATATTATTGAGGTGATGAGAGTTTAAGGCAATTCGAAACTTTATGAGGTCACCAGATGCCCGTAAGGGCATCAATTACAAACTAAAATTGACTGAAGGTAACATTGTATGCTCGATGAAAGGTGGGCCGTTATTCTCAGAAGGAGTGAGGCTCGCGTGGCTGGATCTCGCCACGTTGGTCAATGTACTCGGGGTACCCGCAATCGATCGAACGAAGAGAATACGCTATCAATATCTCGCCTTGCGCTTTTATTGTAAGCCGTCAAGTTGGTGCTGGTCTTGGCTCTTCACGACGAGGAATCCCTGGGTTCGATCCTGGGCGTAGAACTCCAACCGAGGTGTGGTGGTAAGTGTGAGTTCGTGTGGCGCCCAGGTGCAGGGATTAAGGGTAATCGTGGGGTTAGTCTGTAACCAAGTGAATACCCGGATCGCAGCTCTGGCGCCCGTGTGCAGTCCGTAGTATATTAGTCAACCCGCCATGGGTGACTTTATAGAGACCCAGTTGAACAATTGCCCTATAGATGAAGACTCTTTGCAGTTACTGGCGCAGCCAGGGTTTAATACCTAAACCTAGTGAGGTTTTTATATTCAAATGATTGGTAACCTTAGTCTACTCGGCATGAAGCTTTGATTTGGATTAATTGACTTCCCAACTGGTTGTCAGTTGGGCAGCAACAATTCAGAGAGCTATACCTAATTTGCTGCTAAATAATTTACACAACTAGAATGCAATGAGTTCCAAGCCGGTCTTATACTAAAAACCTAAATTGTACCAGGCTTCACAGACCGGCTGCTAGTTGGGCAACTGCAGGCTCGAACTAACTGTATTACATACAAAGAAAACTAATAATAGTAGTGAGTACCTAGTAAAGGCATTTACCAAGAACATTATCATTTACACGGCCACAAATGCATAAGCAGGGCCTAATAATTACAACAAGGTTTCTTTTGGGTTAAGTGAGCTATATTTACTTTAAGGAAGTAAGTAGCGTCTTACCTAACCTAATGCTGATATTTACAAGCTCATTTATTATTAATTGCCTAAAACACACTAGGCTTCACAGACTAGCTGGGAGTTTTGCAGCAGCTACTTATTGTATACCGAAAATAGTGACACAGTGTGTCAATCTAGTTTTTAATAGATTTAGTTATATTACATAAAAGACTAAGTGGGTAACTACCTAAGAATTATTAATACTGTCATTTACAGCGTGGCACACAGCCACAGAGAATTTGTGGGTTGTGTGCTTAGATCTACTTGAGATTACAAAAACTTAAATTTAAGCACAGTTGAAAAATAATAATACACAAGTAAGATAATTCAATAACACACTATTAAAAGTGATGCACACAGATAAAATAATTGGTGAGCTTGGCTTGAAATTGTCTGGCATTAGCTAATTCAGGAATCTTGCAGTTGACAAGATTAAGTTGGCATTCTACAAAGCTAAACTAAATCAACCAAATGATTTTACCAAGGTGCTTGAGCATGCCATCTGACTTTAAAGATCTTGGAGCACAAAGTGGCTAGTGATTTTACTAGAGCAGCAAAACATAGCCCAGCAAGATGTGACAAACCCAAAATAATCTACCAGCACTCTGTGATAAGGCAACATTCAGAGCCACAACTAGTTCTGCTTGGCAATTCCAGGTCACAATTACAAACCCAAAGAACCATTGAATAACCTCCCTATGAGGAAGCACAGTACCTGTATTTTCCAGTTATAAGTGGACTGCACATCGACATACTTGGCTTTCTGGTGCAGGCCAGAGAATCTACTCTCAAATTCTGTATGAGAGTATCTAAAAGCTACCAACCTTTAACTAGCACAATGAAAACACAATGAGATTATGGCACACTGAAATTCTAACACAATGAATAAAAAGGTAATTTCCTAACTAAAAATCTCATCTTAGTCACAGCACGAAATCATTGAAGTTGATATCTCACCAGCCAGGAGCTTGCACCGACCCATAGACACCGTTGTAATTTTTGCTTTTTGTGACTAGGCCAGACGCCTATGGTTCCTGAAGCTGTTGCCACATGAGAGCGCTCACAGAAAGTTGTACTAAGGTGAAATAATATTTGGGTAATATTTTAATAGAATTTAGGGTTTTAATGACTAAAATTAGTGATGATAATTCATGAAATGTATGTGTTCTTCGAATTAGCTTCTCCTATTCCGGAATTAATAATTTGTGAAATTCAAGCTCGTATGGGCTCTAAGGGAACACTACAAAACAATACGGCTTTCCCTCTAAAAAATCAACAACACAGGCAATATTAAATCATTTACAATTTCTTTATTCTAATACAGATGAAGGAGAGCCTGTCTTCTCTGTATTTCTTGACTTTCGAAAAGCCTTCGATTGTGTGGACCATAAAATATTACTCTCGAAACTACACTGTTATGGCATTCGAGGGGTTGCCCATGACTGGTTCAGATCATACCTAACAAATCGGATGCAATACGTTGTCATGGACGACGCAAAATCGGACCCACAGACAATTAGCCATGGAGTTCCACAAGGATCTGTTCTTGGGCCTCTCCTATTTCTGATTTTTATCAATGATATTATTGAATCTACATCATTCTTCAAATTCCTACTTTTTGCCGATGACAGTACGCTTTCTGCGGTCGCTATGAACCAAAATCCCGCTATGATTGCGGAGAGTATAAATAATGAACTTCATAAGGTTTCATAGTGGCTTTAAGCTAATAAAATATGCCTTAATATCGATCAAACGAAATATAATACATTCTCAGACAAGAAAAATGTCTCTCTCCCACGCATTAAAATTGGCGAAGGTGAAATCGAAGAAACCTACTCATGTAAGTTTCAGGGCATCATAATAGATAAACATCTGATCTTCAAAGAGCACGTTGCTCATATTAGATCTAAATTATCAAAATCCATCGGAATCCTAAATAAAGTTAAAAATTTCCTGCCTGAAGCAGCTTTAAAAATGTTCTACCAAACGCTCATTGCTCCATACATCCAATACGGAATAGAAGCAAGGCACGGAACTGATAAAAATAAAACCTACAAAATTTTTACTTTGCAAAAAAGAGCTATCAGAGCGGTAAAGAACCTAGAATATAATGCTCACACAAATGATTCATTCAAAAAATACAAATACCTAAACTTTCGGATCTCAACTATATCTCCATTTGCAATTTCATTTACAAAACACTAAGAAATGATGGCGACAATAGCCTAAAACAATTATTAACTGTACAAACTGGTCATCACGACCATTTAACCCGAAATAGAAATAAATTCATGCTTCCGTATAATTCAAAAGCCCGGTCGCAACACAGTATCATCTTTGTTGGAACTAAAACTTGGAACTCAATACCTGCGAAGATCCGTGAAAGTAATTCTTACAAAGTATTCAAAAGACATCTTGAATCTCACTTCCTATCAAAATACTAGTCGTGTAAGACCACCAAATCACATATTGCCTCCTACATGTCTGGCCCTAATAAAGTGATTTTCCATAGGTAACATAACCGATCTTCAGTCTGCTCTTAATCGTTTCATCGAATATATTGTTAAATATAGCCGATTTGACCTATATTGTAAAATACAGCATCAGATATAGAGTCAATTATCTCATTGATCAGTCTATTGCGAAACTAGGTTAAAGATTATTGTACACCTCAGAATAATGTGATGGTAGGATGCCCTAGAAGTCGCTGAACTTGTTTGGGCCCACAGGTAGCTATACTCTAGTTTGACCATTGTATTAGACTTAAGAAACATTCTACCTCTGTATCACCTGTGGTAAATAAATTGTTTAAATTTTTTAAATTGTTTAAAAATTAAATGAATTACAGGTCTAAAAAGTACTACATGAGATTGATCTTCCACATGCTTGATACGGCTGTCGTGAACAGCTGGCTTCTGAGGCGCAGAGTGGAAATGAAACTAAACACTCAAACTGGCAGCTAACTTCACTGCAAATTCAAGCTGAAACTCGCTGATGCACTCATGTTTGCTGGTCTAGATGTAGTGAAGAAAAGAGGGAGCCCAACAGGAAATTGTTCAGTCCAAATTTGCAAAAAAGAAAGCATTTGGCCATGCCTCAAAACCAATTCCAGACCAGACAATTCGGAAAGATGGAGTCGGCCACCTTCCTGTAATTAACGAAAAAAGGGGAATGTACAAATTTCCTAAATGCACTGGCCGGATCCACATGTACTGCATGAAATGCAAAGTTCACCTTTGCTGCAAAAAAACGCAAAATTGCTTTGCCAAATTTCATCTCGAATAAGGCGTTTTTGCCAAAAAACTAGAGTTTCTGGCAAATTTATTGGACTAATTATTCTTGCCAGCGGAAGGAATGAACAAAACGGTTATGAACAAAGCTAACTTTATTATTTCATCCATATTTTGAGCTCAAAAGACTAAATGGACCATACGGTCAACTTTAATGTTGTGGTTTCGTAAGACCTAGTGGACTGAAATGTCGCCTAACATTTTTTTCAATATACAATTTTTCAACTTAAAACGCTCATCTCTAACCTAATCAGTCACCGTAATAACAAGAAAATATTGAAAAAATTTTTTTTGCATGAATAAAAAAGGGTTAATGACACTCAATGTATATGGTTGACTTTGTCCCGCCACC
>JACJUY010018361.1:0-10755 GCA_014220935.1 Platorchestia sp. MABIK
GTGCTGGTGGTGTTGGGGTGCTGGTGGTGTTGGGGTGCTGGTGGTGTTGGGGTGCTGGTGGTGTTGGGGTGCTGGTGGTGTTGGGATGCTGGTGGTATTGGGGTGCTGGTGGTGGACGTGGTGTTCCAATGTTTTGTGCCGCGGAGCGTTGTGTGACAATGGACTCGTAAGATTGCCTGCGCCGCCCGAGGTGTGTTGAAGAGAGCACGCAGGCCTCCTCTGACCTTGCTGCATGTCAGTGATGTAGGCGCTGTGATCCTGCTTACGTGTTCGACTGCACCAATTTTGAGTTCGACTTGGCTGAAATTATCGTCTCAGATTCTTGAAACTGCTGATAAATTTTTGGTTGTGTGAGACTAATTCAGGACTGCATTCGTCATCGAGATAAAATTCACATCAGCTGGCATGTTTTTCATTACGGATTCCCGGGGCTAATAATGTTGTTGTTCCGACCAACGCTACGTGAAGGGGGTCATCCCAGGCCCCTGCCAGGCCTCTGTTGGTCCGATGAGCATTTTTTATGTTGTTGTTGAAAAAGGGCCCTTAGATGGTGGACTATTCGGTCCTAAAATTTTATGGCGCTACGGAAACTAGATCCCTCCTCCTGGGCGTGTAAGGGGACCAAAAATCCAGAATTTTCGACCTCATATAAAAAGAAAACAAAACGGGAAATAGAAAATTTAAAACAGTAACTTTGTTTACAATGCTTCAAGAATTCTACAACTGTTTTTGGTTTTGTTCTAGGAGAAAAACTCAATGACTTCTATTCTTTTAAATATCCATAAAAATGTATGAAAAAAACTAGTTTTTCGGATTTTTTCAAAACATAAGGCCTAAATGGAAAAAGTTACAGGAGTTCAAATTTTTTTTTTTAAATACATATACTGCCCAAATTTCAAACGAATCGGACCAATTTTTAAAAATCGTTGAAGTGACCCTCTTAAATTGGATATTTTTGAAGTCAATCTAGTTAACTGCAGCTGATGGATCATTCCTTGTGAATCACAGCTTACCAGTTGACCATCAACTCTTCAGTATGCTCATGATTGAATTATTGTTAGCAGTGTCGCAAAACAGGTTAATTCTAGGGACTTGCTCGGAGGTTTAGCATCGTTAATTTGGTCCATCCATTAAAGGGATTTAGAGTAACTGTGTTGATCTTGGTCGTTACTACTTTTTTTCTGAAATTTACCGCAAAACATTTTCGAGTTTCATTTCAAGGGTTTCAAAATTGAGGGGAAGGGGCTTTTTGATCGTAGTGAGGGTGCTTTGTACTTTGCTGATTCTTTTTATCTGTACCTGTTGCTGTCACATGACTCAATTAAATGTCTGTTCTAGTCTTGTAACGTCGGTGGTTTGGAGCTTATCTGAAGAATCCCTTACGCATTATAGTTGATTGTGCAATTAAATCGCAAAAGAGAGTTGTGAGTTGAGCGTTGATTCCGTGGAATACCTTGTATTTTTCTTCGTTTTCCTTGAAGTCGCGCACAAAATTCACGAAATGCGTCTATTATGCCCCGTGTTCCGGTTTCTTAGTATTGCCTCACGCTCAATGGCTCGGTTGATAGTTCATGCTCAATACTTCCATTGCCTCAGTTGAAGATGCTGATGTACTCCATAGCATGGGGAAGATGTTCGATATCCTGCTCTATGATCTCTTGCAAGTAATACGTAGCTGCAAGGCACCAAGTAACTACAGAAGAACCAGCCAGCCTAAATTGATTCTGCTTTGCAAACTTTGCTGAAGTTTGCTAGCGGACCCAAAGAACTCCTGAGCAACGGACAGGCGTCTGAACTACAATAATATTCATTCTCATTCGCCGAAGTTGATCTTCGTTACAGAGAAGTAAAGCTTGAGTTGTAGCTCGGTTAAGTGAAACTGCAGCTTGGCCAAGTAAAGTTGTAGCTTGCTCAACTCAAGTTGCAGCTTGGTTTAAGTTGAAGCCACGTGTCTTCGGCAGTTCGTAACGTAGGATGGGTTGTGGTGAACTCTTCGCGCAACGTCGTTCGGAATAGAAATGACAGTTGTACGAAAATAGCTACAAATTCTAGTTAAAACTCAGTATCGACGTTGGCCATTTGAAATTGAAGCATATGAATCAACCTATTAAGCTTTACTCGACGCAGTTTGTAAATGATCACTGGCGGAACTACCGCTTCATAACCAGAAACGAAGCACTAAAGAGGATCTTTTATTACTGTTGCAACATTTATGATCAAAATGCACAGTTTCTGAGTTAGATGTTGGCGAACTCTTTTAATGTGCAGAATTAAATGATTTGAAATATAAGAATTTTTTCGCTCGGCGCCTATTGTGGATTTAAAATATATTTGTCTCTCACATTTGTTACGAGTCTTGCGCTCGTGAAAGCGTCTTCATTGCCGGCAAGCTCTTAATGTTACACAGAGCCTCCTTATGTTTTGTTCTCTTGTGTGATAGCTGGATTCTTTTTGCTGTTCTCATTTCGTCAAGTTATTCGTGGTCAGGGCCCTAACCTTAATTTTCGCCTATAATACGTTCGATCAAATCTCACATGTGATATCCGACCCCGACTAGCTTGAATGAGCTTAGTATTGAACTTGAAGATCTTCCTAAACCATAGGCATGTTGCAAGTTCCTTGGGAGTTTCTCTGTTAACTCATCTGTTCGTCGGGAAATCTGTTTTTAAATGTCAACTTTAAGTTATTGGTTCTCTTTAATCCTGGTTGGTTTTATAAATTATAGACTCTTAAAGGCAGGTTAAACGCCTCATCACGACCTAGGAACTGAAGGCAGGCAAGTAAGATATTAGAAAATTTTGGGTCAATACCATGAACTCGAATTAAGGGTAAGAGCGGTATAATAAGCTTCATAATAAGAGCGGTGTGGGATAACTTTTCGTCACCTCAGTAACCTCCAGAGATCTGACGCTTGGTTTTCCCGTTTTGTTGTGTTCTTAATGTCCCTCGATGTTCTTTAGCTTAAAGGCTTTTCCGGTAACTGTCCAGAAAGAAATTATTATAGGGTGTGGATCTCAAGTTCTTGATTTGTCATTATGAAAGATTGCATCTAATATAGCTAACCTGACAGGTTAGTTTTGTGTAACTTAAGTTCATTGCGCTTTTAGCTGCAAGTTGATGGTTTTTCTGAAAAGTAAGCATTTTGTTTAATTTAATGTGTCAACGTTCTTCATCCGATAAATACAACGGTTATTGCGTGGTTGTTATTCTTTAGCATGTTCTGAAAATTTTCTTACGTTGTCGTTAGTGATGCGACAACATTAGCACCAAGTGTATTACTTGTATTCCAGTACACATGTGCATACTCAGAAGGGAAGTACTCCCCTCACCCAGTATTGTTTATTGCCTTGTGGCCTCACGTCCCAGGGGAACGCGTCCACGTGGTATCGCTTGAGTCAGTCGTATGTGCTGTCAGTAGTAAGAGCAACAGTGCACGAGGCGCAGGATGTGTCAACCGTAACTCGTTGTTAGGTAAAATATTAGCGGACATGCCTGTTAGAGCTAGGCCCGGCGACCTCAGTCATAGCCTTCTCTCAGCCCTGTACTTGGTGTCAACACCTTCGCTGCTGCGGTTGCGTGCTTCCCCGGGGTTGCTGTTATTGTCAGGCTCGTGTACGCCACCAGCCTTCCTCTAATCCACAAAGATTTGTGCGTGTGGTTCTTTCCCGTCTTTACTTTGAAATCCTGGGTTTAAATTCTATCGAAACGGTAAATAATTTACTGAAATTAATAAAGTTGTGAAAACTTTATCTCCATGAAAAATGTTTTGTTTTTAATTTATCTTGGCATTCATCTAAATTACAGAGTTCAATGTTGAAGTCTGCTTTAATGATTGTATTTTTTTTCTCCATTACGTCATGCATGTTTCTGAACAGAAACCTATCTTTGTTTTCAAAAATTGTAATTAGGGAAAATTTGTGTTCAGGTGCTTGCTAGCTAACGTAATTGCTAGTTTCGCCTGCACCACTCGTGACTCGTGTTTAGTTTCCCAAGTGAGACAAGTCTGTGATGGCGTGGAGTAGCGTGAGCCACGTCACCATTGTGAGTCACGCTGGCGTTCTAGCGCAGGTGGTGTGTCTTGCATCAGACCCTTCACTATCCATTACGCCAAATAATGAGGTGCGCATGCTTGGCCTCGCTATCATACATCAGCCCTCACTCCAGGTTGTGCAGCGGCTAAACTGCGATTTGTTGCCCTTGAAGACATGCATTCAAGCGCTCAAAGTGGTCGTTTTTTATGTTTTTAACGCTGACAAAGCTATGCACGCAATGTGACGCATATTTTGCACTTGCGTTTTAGTGTATACGAAAAAGGGAGCAGCCAATGGTGATCCGATGCATTGAAGTACGTTTTTCTGCTATGTTTCTAGTGCGCTAGGCTTCATTTAGGTGTCTTGGCTCGGTAACACCCCTCAAGGAGATCCGTTGAAGTGGATTATCTCTCAGCGATCTGAGGGACTAGAGCTCCTCGAGGATGTAGGACTCGTGAACGACACTTTAAAAATTGTAGTGATGGGGCTGTTCGTCAGTGAACCTGATGAACTCGCGTTGCTAGTTAACCACCACACAATCAGCAACATTTGTTGCACGAGTTGGGGTTTAGATTTGTAATTAGGTAGGCATTCGCTTGCATTCTTTTTCATTCGTTTTTCTATAGTGAGGGAGGTCGGCGTACAATGAAACAGACCTGAACGAGTGTCTTCATCTTTTATTTTCTTGTTTCACCATTTCGCCTCAACGACTCTTTTTTTTTTTCAGCGCAAGCTAACTGGGACACCAAAATTTGCGCCCTAGTGCCATTGAACTTGTATTTCACCGAGTTTTTTTGTTATGGTTGTTAGAATAAGAGGAAACGGAAGTAAACCCTTGAATTTGATTGCGGTGTTGATGTGCGTGTTCAGTAGTTGTAAGTTCTCATCTGGTTATTTGTTTCAAAGATGAATTCCTGTATTGAATCTTCGTGTCGACACTCTGGAACTGACTTCTTGCGTGCGTGTGTCGACCGCGTACGTGTTAAAATTGACGAGCTAAAGGTCAACTACCTCTGATCAATATAATTTTGTGTACCTAATTTTTGTTCGTACGTTAAAACTCTTAACTTTCACCAATCAATGTAGTTCTTCGTCGTTCTGTGACTTCACTCCAACCATACGAAGATGAATAAAAATTAAACCGTGCAGTTGAAAGTGATGAAATGTAGACATCACAAAGTTCTAAATGACGATATTAAGTTTGACCTGTACGTCGTTAGTTTGGGTTGATAGCTTATCAGTAAAGAATATCGGTCTTGTGTAGAATGCTCTACTTGCCATGCTGTAAGATCAGCTACGGACGTTGGCCCGACCGTACATGCGTACATCGATGGTATTGACAGAGCAACCTCTCGTGATGCAGCTATCGACCGTCGCACCCGGGTAGCTGAGGACGCTCGTTTGACTGGCGGACACCCGCGTGTCTGGGCAGCGTTTGCGGATCGCCTCGTGACCTTCGTCAATGTCGGTCGTGGTCATAGGCTTTTGTCTAACTGCTCATGGTCACCCTCAATTGTTCATCTTACAGATATATTTCTCATTCCTAATTCATGAATTTAGCGTGGGGGTCTGAGCCGAGAGTAAGGTAGGGCTTCTTCTTCTTGAAATAAAATGTTTTTTGTCATGTTAAAGACCATTTTTTCCCGGTTCACTGTTGTCCTGTTTGTAGCACCTACTACTTTCTTCTTCAGCTTTTCCCTTGTTTCATAAACGTCTTTCTCAACTTACTGTTTCTATGCCCTTTCTGCATAGATTCCGCGTTCGTTATCTCCACACTAAATGGTGCCTTCCTCCTTCCTCTCTTCGATACGCTTTTTTTTTTGTAGCGGTTAGGGAGGCTTAAACTAACCTATAATCTAATCTTTGTTAAGGGCAATGTTTTTTTCGTTTCACTGCTGTCGTGTTCCTCAGCATCTACTACTTGCCTCTTCAACTTTGGGAGATGTGCAGCGGCTCGCAGTAGTGTGGTGCGGTGTGTGGGGTGGGGCGGTGCAGCTCGCGTGACCTGCAGCGCTGCTGGTCATTACCACCGTCAGGGTGCCCGTAATCCATCGACTTCCGCTCGTGCAGCCCCACTCACAAATGCTTTGCTCGCTGCACGTGAAAGCAGAGGCGCCAAGTTAACAACCTTCTTTCTATGGAGGCGATGTTTCGGTGCGTCTCAGTGGCCTGCGATACATCGATGTGTGTCTATGGTCTACAATGTTTTGGTGTGTGTTGGTGGTCCTCGATGTTGGTGTGTGTTGTGTCAGTGGTCTACAACGTTACTTTGTGTCAGTGTGTCATTCTGTTCGTCATGAGATGTTTCAGTGTCCGTGGTCTGATGTTTCCGAAGAAACATTATGAAAGAATGTAACACCCTACAGCTGTTTGCATTGTTTTGATCAATTTAAACTAGCAAGGAGCTTGCATTATTAGCCATAGTGCCGATAACTTATAGCATTAAACAGGCTCATGCTGGCCTGTAATGCCTAGATGTAAATTTTCGAACATTTCACGTCATTGTCTCATTTTTTGTCAACGAAATAACCCTACGTGTATTTTTTTTGACGAAAATTCTCAAGTGTGCGCGTCTTCTCACAAAATTTAAGCGGGCCACCATTTGTCCCTATGCCGCGGGCTTGTCATATGCTTAGTGCTTTTGTTGGTTGAGCGTTCGTTACTCTGACCCTTTGATTTGCGATCAGCGTTGAAGCTGCTTTAGAAACAGCGTCGGAAGAATTACTCAATTCTTATTGCAAATATTGCGCCACGAAGTGTACAAGTTACTTAGATTTCATAAATGTGTTTTGGTTATGTACTCAATATTAACGAAGTTAAAATTTGTCCCTAGCAGGTTTCATTTTGTACGATTATTTATTTCGTTTTGAAATTATGCTCGAATTTTCCATTTAGGCATGATGGGTGAAATATTTCTTCAGATCTACGTTTTTCATTTGTTCGTATTGAAAATAAACCAATATGTACTGAAATAGCTCCCAGGGGGGCAATGTGAGGGCCCGAGCTAAAGGTTAGGTAGGCTTTCTTTGTGTAAAAATAACATAGGTTTTTGTTTTGTTATGGACCAACTTTTTTTCGGTTCACTGCTGTCCTGTTTTTTCAACACCTACTACTTTCTTCTTCAACTTTGATCTTTTTTCATGAACTTCATTCTCACTTACTGTTTCTGTGCCCTTTCCGCATAGATTCCACGTTCCCTTAACTCCATACTAAATGGTGCCTTCTTCCTTCCTCTCTTTGGATCTCATTTGTTGAGGATAGGGAAAATGTACGGTCCCGAGCTGAAGGTTGGGATGTTTTGTTTTTATATTAGAAGTTTTTTTCGTCTCTACATTTTTCTCTTCCCTACTGGCATTTTTTCGACTGATTATTACTTTCTTCACTTTTAACACGTTCCTCGCGTTTCTGCGATTGTTAACGGTTGATTTAGTTAGGTAATAAGGGGCAGAATTGGAAAATCGACTTCACTACTCGAATACATTTTCATCCTTCCTAATAAGGATAAAAAATACACTTGTACGATAACTTTTCACCTCGTATGATAAGTTATTTTTTAAAAAGGTTGCGTAATAGATGAAATGTCATTCATTTATACCTGTACATGAAAGAGCAATTTACCTCTTGGTACACATATGGCCCAAGACGCGGGGAATGTTTAAGCTTGTTTTAAAAACCTTTTTCGATCTTACTGTTTCTATGTGCGTAGTGTGTGGGGTACACGCCTCATTATAAAGACTTTCCGTTCCCCTAATTTCACACTAAATGGTACCAGCGTCGTTTCTCTCTGATTGTTAGGCTAACGTTACTTGTTTTATTAAAACAAGAAAAAGAAAAATCGCAAATTTGGTACAAAGAAACTACGTTTCAGTGTAAATACTAAACGTAGTATATAATTCTGATTATACTGTTACTGTTTTATGGGGAAATTTAACATGGAGTTTTCTCCTCCAACGTCAAGGTATTAACCCCCTTCCCCGGCAGAAACGTGTATACTCGTCTTCACAAAATGTTCTTTTTTCAGTCGTCGACGAGTATAGTCGTCTAAAACTTTACCTTCAAAAACCAGCTACATACGAATATACTCGTCGATTTTAAGCCTTTGTAAGCCATTCTAGGTATGAAACGAGTATTCTCATCAAATCGTACGCCTGGCAGAGGCGATAGTGTAGAGCTGTGGGATTTCAAGGACATTGTTACTAGACTTGCTCCAACAGCCATTGTCGTCGGATGGGTGTTGATTGCATCCACATTTGGATTCATTTTTTTTGTAGCATTTTGAAGTGCTACACCCCAAATGTCTAGTTCAACGGAAGAAAATAAATACGAACCTTCCCTCAGAAGCTTGAATACTTCTGATAACTCTGCCAGTTCATCAGACAATGACTATTTCTCGACAAGTGAGGAGGAGGGGGGTGACTCGTTTTTGCCGACAAAGGTATTTTCAAAAATAAAAAGTTAACCACAAAAATTGTAAGAAAAAATAATTACAAACTGTTTTCATAGCCAGCATCAAAAATACTTTATAGAACAAAAATAAAATAATAAGTCTGAAAAAGAAACATTTTTAATAAAAAAATTGTTAGGGAAGGTAAGCATCATTTGTGGACGTTTACTGCTTTCAAGGCAATAGACGAATTGGATTTACGGGAATTACCTGTCGACAAATGATGTGCGGTCCCGAGCTTAAGGTTTGGTAAAGTTTCTTTTTGTTGCCGTAGGATAAATTGATGTATTGTTACAAACCGTCTTTTTTGGTTCACTGCTGTCCTTTTTTATCAGTACATGTTGCTTGCTTGTTTTTGCTGTTCTTGTTTCATAAATTTGCAATCTTGCTGTTATGCGTCTAGTAAAGGGAAACCTCGGACGCAGATTCCCCTTTCTCTTAATTCCATGTTATATGAGACTTTCCTCCTTTCTATCTCGAAGAGACCGTTGTGCTTTGGGAGACTCATACTAGCTTCTAACTTAATCTATAGTTTAATATTCAAGCGTTTAGGGTGTTAGAAATGAATATATTTGAATCAAAATTCTTAGAGAAGAAATCACTAGATTGCATAGCCCAAGATTTCGCATGTCTCAGAAAGTCAACTTGCTTTCTCTCGGGGGGGCGTTAGGACCTCCGCTAGGGGAACTCCTATGCCAAAAAAGTCGTAAAGGGTTTATCGTTCAAGATGCTTTCGTTCGTTTCACCGCCGAAGAGCAAGACATGTTCGGTGCTGCAACCCGACTCTAATGGAAAGAGATCCTCAGTGGGAGGGATCGAACTCTTTTCTCCAACGCGTGTGTTGCTCATTCGGTGTGCACGATGACGCATGGTTTTATATTTTTCAGACTTGATGACACACTTGCGCGCGTCTAGACATCAATTAGTCAGAAAGTAATAATCGTGCAAGTTTAAGCGTCTCATTACAGCCCATTCTAGCAATAGTGGATTTGCAAGCAGATGGCGGTAGCCTGACGCGTCTCGGTCAGTTATTGGACGCCAAAAATAGCCAATGGCGTGAGAAATTGCTGGGCTCGTTGCAACGCTCGTATTTGCTGCTGGATTTTCAAATAATCAACGTCGTCGTGGCAGTACAGAGGGCTGCGTAAGGTCTTTTAAATCGCCTTGAATACGCTACGTTCTCCCCTCAGGAAGATAGTGTAAACTATTGAAATGAGCTCTCCCAGGGGAAAATGTGAGGTCCCGAGCTGAGTTAGGTGTGCCTTTTTTTATTGAAATGGAATAGTTTTGGTGTTGCTACTGGCCATTGCTGCTGCTTCACTTCTGTCTTATTTTTTAGAGCCTCATCCTTCAACTTTTATCTTGTTTCATAACCTTCCTTCTCAACTTAATGTTTCTGTGTGCCTGGGGTCTTGTGTGGGAACACACCTTGTGCATAGATTCCGCATTCCTTTAACTCTATTCTAAATGGTTCTAATTCTAACATCCTTCTCCTATTTGAGCATCTGTGTTGTGGTAAGAGAAGCTGATATTGACTAATAATCATATCTTATCTTTCGCTACGTTCCGCAGCACGTAACGTAGCCAAGGAGACTGAGAAGAATTTAGATTGGGAGCTCTATCACTACGACGACTTAAATTGTTCAAAAAGGAAAATCCTGGTCTTTTCTATGTTCCACTTGGTTGTATTGAGACTGTTCCCCCAGTGCTCGCAGCTGCTCTCTATTCTGCCCAGTTGCTGAATTTAGCCATTAATTGTTGCTTACTATGTGTGTACTCTGTACTTCTTACTTGAAGAATACTTCATAATAAAGTTGCATTTAGTTGGACATTTACAAAAGAGATACGTTATCTGAAATAAAACATACAGTTGTCATCGTGTAAGTAGAATACTAAATGATGGGCAGTATTGCAGATTTCTCCCTTTTCTGCAGGCGTGGAGAGTTTAGTTGAACTTCCATCTACCCCTCACGGCTTGCACTTTGTGGACTTGGTGTATTGGCAGATTGTGTTGGACATTGTCTACCGAATTTTGTCACCAGCTCATGTTAAGGAGACCATTTCCAAAAAATGGAAACTTTTTTTCTATTCGCCGTACGTCTATAAAAATATGCAGACTACTAGATCTCTACATTTGTAACAACTTATCTTCTATAAAAAAATTTCATTAGGGCATAGAAAATTAGTTATTCCTTATAATAAAAAAAATATATTGTCTCGCCTCCCGCTTTTTGGCGGCGAGAAACTTCCAGAACTAACTGGCACAGAACATAGTCTTTT
>JACJUY010018366.1:0-10752 GCA_014220935.1 Platorchestia sp. MABIK
ATCGCCACCAGCGCCGAGACTCGAACCCGGGTCTCCCCGCACGGAGTCAGGTCCTATACACACACGGCCATGGCGAGCACAATATATCGACGTCACTCTATCACAACGTCCGTGTTGGCGATCACACTTTATCGACGTCACTCTATCACAGTGTCCCTGTTCGGGCGCCAATGTCGATTTTGGAGGTTCGAGCCTCGTCACGATATATATCAACCCTGAGGTCCTAGGGTGTCCAATCAGAATTGGTTCTAGAGTTCGTCTATATCTTTCACGAGAGGGGGTGGAGGAATGATAAACAGTTTTCGATTATTATTTATAGGAGTGACGTGCTGAATTATACAATGAACGGTACACGGGCGGGGCACCGCCCAGCCCCGCTGTGCTGGCACACGCCGCAGACTCGGCGGTGACTCTGTGACTACTTCTCTGCCTAACTCTGGCTACAGCGCATTATATACGTAACCGTATCTGAAGTGGGCTTTCCCGTATTGATGATAACACAAGAATAATAACACAAGAAATTCCACTCCGACATACTTATCCTGATCCTTAGCCTACACCTAAGGGTACAGAAGTTAAAGCTTCTGCTACAATACCTCTAGTGGTGCCGATAGTACGACACTACAAATTGGCGACGAGGACATCGAATCCCCGAAGTGAATTTGAACTTTACAAGTGCTCTGAAACCAAGATGGCGTATTCTACATTTAGCTGTCCTCCATTCGACATTGAAGTGGAAACTGTGTGTGAATTTCTACAACGTTTAAACGTACAGTGTGCTGACGCTTTTCAGAAGGCGGGAAACAATGACAGTAAGAAAGCTAGAATTTTAGTTAAAGCCTTGCCTGTAAACATCATTACTGATCTACAACGAAGAATTAAACCTACGTTACTCTCTGATGCTACGTATGATGAACTAGAAAAAAAGTGAATACAGCAATTTGAAATCAAGAAATCCATTGTGGGCGCATCAGTTACATTTTTAAACAGAAAGCAAGGTGTTAATGAATCCATAGAAAGTTTTGCTAAAACGTTAAATAACTTAGCATCGGCGTGCAACTACGAAAATTGCTGTCGCGATCGTCTGCTGAGAGATGCTTTCGTGGCAGGTCTTCGTTCATCGCAAATTCTCAGTGCAGTTCTACAGAAGTGTGACGGAAAAACATTCAACGAATGTGTTGAACATGCAAAACTCATCGAGCAGTTAAATTCTGATGCGCAAGATATTATTCGTGAGGATTCATCTTCGACGTTTTTCACAACAGAAAAATTACAGCCGAACTACACATGCATCCGTTGCGGAGCTGAGCAAAAGCATCTTGCAAAGAATTGCTATGCATTGAAACTGAAGTGTAATACATGTTGGAAGACAGGCCACATTTCTAAAGTTTGCAAATCTACGACGGCAGCACGGCCTTCTCCGGCGGAGCCTACACGAAAGGAACCTTACACGAAGGGAACCTACACGAAGGGGACCTACACGAAGAGAAATGGAAGCAGCTCGCACTTACGTAGTGCAGCCGAAAAGAAGTGATTATCATTGCAACGTCGGAAAAGAAGATGGGTCAATGAAGAGTTCACGTGAGCCTTTACATCGCAAGAACGAAGTTGTTCTACAAAAGCCTAGGAACGATACTGGTGACGGTAACTCTGTTCATAATTTGTCTGATGTACAAACTAATTACTCGTTATTTCAATCACATTGTATTCCTCATAGTGTCATAAAAATTGCTCCCTCTGTTGCACTCAACAATCGTAAATTTGTTACTTCTAGAGATAGAGTTCATCCTAAATACTCTGTGTCCAGCTCAAAGCCTACGTATGTAACTCAATTTGATGTTGGTGATCATGTTCTTGCTCTGAATTTAAGAGA
Source organism: Platorchestia sp. MABIK (assembly GCA_014220935.1). NCBI lineage: Eukaryota > Metazoa > Arthropoda > Malacostraca > Amphipoda > Talitridae > Platorchestia > Platorchestia sp. MABIK. Next base: position 1,874 of record JACJUY010018366.1, read on the forward strand.
TGGTCCCAGGTGGCTGAAGGGAATTAATGTTGGTAAAGTTGCTGTTAATATCTTTCATGTTCAAATCTTAGCATTAAATGTAATCTGGAAGAGACATTCAAATCAGCTGCTTCATTCTTCTAGTAATTTGGGATCTTTCAGTAGCAAGGCGGATGAACCTCCTACTTTGCAGCCTGTTAACAGTTCACCTGCACAAAATGAACCGCGTAGATCAGGTAGAATAACTAAACCTGTAATGCGAATGGGTTGTTGAGTTATGCCTTCAGTTTTTCATATATTCATCTAAAAGGAGGGAAATTGTTGTATCTCGCAGTGAGCCTTGCAAGGCCGGCGCCGCCGGATGTCTTTATTGCACTTGGGTTTCGCATGTTTCCGAGCCGGAATACCATAAACGGTCAGAACTCTGACCGATGGAAGTCCTTTATGGTGTCTTGCCTTTACGAACTTTACGAGCACCGGAAGATCTTTGTTTGACTTCCGGGCACTGCTAGTTTTAAGGAAGGTCTGTCAGTGATGGAATCAGTACATCATTTGGAGCCTTGCTGGGCGTATACTTATCCTGATCCTTAGCCTACACCTAAGTGTACAGAAGTTAAAGCTTCTGCTACAATACCTCTAGTGGTGCCGATAGTACGACACTACAGGTAGGTATTATTGCTACTTAGTTTTGTATGTAATATAGCTAACTCAACCTGCAAATCCTTCTTGTAAATATTAGGCTCCTAGATAATTTGATAAACTAGATTAACATACTGCGTCACTAGTTTAGGTACATAAATCTTCGGCTGCAGTCACCCAACTGACAGCCATTCTGTGAAGCCTAGTATATATTTTTAGACTCGTAAATATAGCCATGCTTAAATTCACCACATTTCTAGCTGTGTAAATTATTTAGCGGCAAAGTACAGCAAGACGCTCAAACTAACCATTCATAGTTTAATATCAAATCAAGCTCTACATCACTATACTTATCTCTTGCTACGTTGCCAGCAATCGTCAAGTTCTCTGTGGTGATGACAAGTTATAGATATCAATAACTCTACTTCAATTTTAATTTATTACATTGAGTGCACAAATCTCTTAAGTTACCACTGCTCAACTGACAACCAGTTGGAAAGAAGGAATTTTAAACACAGCAGCGTGATGAGTAGATAAAGGATATAATTTTCGTATTGTGATAAAACATCTCATTATTTTTAGAATTGGTGTATGTTCCTTTGCTGAACTGTGAAATAGACTTAGCCACTAAATCTTAATCCTGGCTTGTGGCCAGTGATTGCAAAAGTCTTCACATAAAGAGCATTTGTTCATTTAGTTTCTAAAAGACGCCTATGTCAAGGTGCTTATATATCTCAGACTTGCACTCAGGCGCCAGAGCTGTGGTCTGAGTATGGTAGAGACTAACTTGTTCAGGGTTCTCCTTGTGATACATAGATTGTGACGGCCTTGCATCCGTATTAGAATACGGTCTCTAACCTATGCACAGTAACCCAGCCTACTGTTCCCGCACAGGAAACCTACGAGACACTGCACTACTCCACACTACCTACCATCTCCTCAGTCACCTCCTTAAGCTCACATCTTGAGCAACTGATGAGAGGTACAGAACAAGGTAGACCTTACCGTTCAGTAACACTCTGAACGCAGTTCTTGACCACACGGTCCTCCAAGCTCTGCACCCTCTCACAGGGGCTGCCTCCTTCTCCTTCGCAAATTTCAATTAACGTCCTTCGTTATTAATTAATTTAATTAACGGGTTGCGTCCAGCACCCTCATTGCACACACCACCTGGTTGCCCACCTTGTCACTCGATTAACGGCCATTCCTGAGTGCCCTGTAGCTGAAGCTCACCACGTCTAACATATACGAAGCGCACACTCACAAACACTCTTCCCCCGCATCGGAACAACCAGACCCGGGAAGACGTCGTCTTGAAGCTCTGCTTCCAGGATTGGATCACAAGAACCCTCGAAGATTCAACACACCAGCGTTGCACGCAGTGCAGCAACTTCCAATAAATCTCACCAGGCGAGCCTCGTTCTCTCATTTACCTCAAATCGGTGGTTGGTTATTAAAAAGATTAAATGACGTCAGTTGAACGTCGGCACTCTCACTCCTTCTGAGTCATAGTGGCCATGCACTCAATCAGTCATTCATTCAACTATTGTATTTAAATTGATGCCTGCCAGGGCATCTGGTGATCCTCGCAAATAACAATTAACTTAAAGTGTCTGGAAACCCGACGTGGACCAGATCATTAAAAGACTTTCTCAAGAACTTCCAAATGAGAATCATACGAAGAGGTCAAATGAGCAGATCATTCTGGTACACAATGATGTTATCGATGTCAGAAAGAGTTTTATTCATGCACGCTTGAAAAATTCCAAAACGCACACGCAAACCATAAGGTTAGTAATTGTACATGAATTGACCTTCCGAGGTGTTGATGGTCGTAAAATTTTTTGATTCATCGTCCAAAGGAATTTGCAGAAATGCATTTGACAAATCAATTTTGGAGAAAAACTTTGCGTCTCCGACTTGAGAAACTACATCATCAATACCAGGTAGTGCAGATTGAACGGGATTCAACCAATTGAAAATAGAGGCTGAGAAATCTCCACAGATTCTTGCACTGCCGTCAGACTTTAGAACTTTGACGGTAGGAGATGCCCATTGGCTATCATGCACTTTAGAAATTTTACCCATACTCTGCAAACGCTCCAGTTCGGTTTTGACAGAGTCTTTTAGTCGTACAGAAACAGGGCGTGCTTTACAAAAAACAGGAACTGAATTAGGCAACACATCAAGATGAACGGTATCTTTAACGTTAGACTGTAAATCAGATGACAAGTACGAATCATATTTCGAAGACAAGCTTCACGGCAAACTATGAGAATCTGCTTTGTTTATAGTGTCGCATTGATCAGGGATGACAGCATTTACGTTAAGTTCAGAACTAATATTTCGGCCCAGTAAGTTGATTCTTTCATTTTCCACAATGAGAACCTTATGATCAAAACTAACGTCTTTATAGCTAATGATTACTGAAGATTGACCAAGCAAATTTACTGAGCCACCACTGTACCCGAGCAATTCATTACACGTAGGATTTATAACAGCACCAACAGCATGTGCATCACTTTTACGTATAGTCGAGACTGCACTGCCATTATCAAGAAGAAATTCAATGGGTTTACCAATTAAATGGTATTTCAATATCGTAGGCTCTTCAGTAACGGGAATTACAGTGGTGTTTATTTTAAAAAATGAGAATCATTCAATTAATTATGTACATCAGAGAAATTTTGAACAGAGTTACCGTCACAAGTATCGTTCCTAGGTTTCTGTAGAGTGACTATGTTTTTCCACTGCAGAAATTCGTGTGAATTCAGAGTTGAAAAATCTTCTCTTCCGACGTTGCCATGACAACCGCACCATTCCGGCTGCACCATGTAAGTGCGGGCTGGGCACAATTCTCCACGTGTAGGTCCTGCAAGTGTAGGTTCAGCCGGAGGAGGCCTTGCTGCAGTCGTAGATTTGCTAACTTTAGAAATGTGGCCTATCTTCCCACATTTGTGGTACTTCAATTTCAAAGCACAGCAATTCTCCGCAAGAAGCTTTTGCTTAGTGCTGCAACGTATGCATATGTTGTTCGGCTGTAATTTTTCTCTAGTGAAAAACGATGAAGGTGAATCCTCATATCGTGAGCATCAGAACTTAACTGTTCGATGAGTTTTACATGTTCAACACACTCCTTGAAAGATTTTCGGTCACGCTTCTGTGGAACTGCACTGAGATTTTGCGATGAACGTAGACTAGGAACGAAAGCATCTCTCAAGAGAGAATCACGATAGCAATTATCGTAGTTACACGCAGATGCTAAGTAATTTAACGTTTTAGCATAACTTTCTATGGATTCATTATCACCTTGCTTTCTGTTTAGAAATGTAACAGACGCGCTGACAATCGATTTCCTGATTTCAAATTGCTGGATTCATTTTTCTTCTAGTTCATCATACATAACATCAGCGAGTAACGTAGGTTTAATTAATCGTTATAGATCAGAAATGACACGCAAAGATTTGACTAAAATGCTGGCTTTCTTACTGCCATTGTTTCCTGCCTTCTGAAGAGAGTCTGCACACTGCACTTTTAATCTTTGCAGGAATTCTCACACTGTGTCCACTTCAACGTCGAATGGAGGACAGCTAACTGTAGAATACGCCATCATGGTTTTAGAGCACTTTACGCACTTTTAGGTTTCAGAGCACAAAGTTCAAATTCACGTTGGAGATTCGAAATCGTCGTCAAATAACGTCGCGTAGTTTCTTTCAATACAACATGATGTTTATTTAGCTGTAGCTGCAAACCACAGTTTCAGTAGCTTCAGACATCCAAGGCAGGAGTAAGGAAACACTCTGGTACTCACGTATCCGCGTACTGTTCTCTGTCGGTTACAGACTTCCTCTTAAGCCGGGCGTGCCCAGAAGTCAGGCAAGAGCGCGTAACAAAGGCTTCCGGAGCTCGTAAAGGAAGTGCGTAATAACCGCTTCCGGAGCTCGCAAGAGAGGAGCGTAACAAAGGCTTCGGGAGCTCTTACTCACAAAATCAGTGCCGTATTATAACGACTCAAATTTTAATATACTGTGTGCTTCCACCCGACCTAGTGGACACTAACCCCGAATTCACGGGCCCTACTGCACACAAATTACCGGGCACCCATCTGGGGCCGGTAACGCTGAAATGAAGATAATTAATGACCAGCGGAGCATGACTAGCTTAGGGGCTCACCTGAAGATTCGAAAATTATGTTCTGGCGAACACTCTTCAATGTAGCCGGCTGTCGAGGACGCAAGAGTCCCCTGTAGCGAGGGTCGGATTGCTGGAGTTACGCGGAGCACTAAGGAAGATGCACCCGCTCTCACAGCTAAGTTCAGTCTGTCGTGTCGGCCTCTGGCAGACACGCACGTTAGCTTGCCCGAATCCGTTGCTATGGCTTGGGACTCGTAACAAGAAGAGCAGACGAACGTTTTAGTGTTTGCATATACGTTTTTCGCCGAAGATGTGAGGAACCCCCGCCATGGCTCCGCTTAGTCGTAAATTACCAGCGTTATTAATTTTTACGCTGATTAAGAGGATCACAATTCAAGAACTTTATTGCGGAAGGCCTTTAAATCTGCCGTACAAAGTCCGCAAGGACCTCAGTGATCGAGCAATGGCTTGAATTTCGACAATACAACAGTTCGACAACACCATACGCAGCCTGACAACAGATCATACCCATGTCTTGCAAATATATCCGTCCAATTATCATAGTACATGAATCACTAGCCTTCCAAAACAAATGCTCTGTCACCAATTGTGGGTTTTAGCCGGAAAATAAAGTCGCGAGAGCTACGGTAGCACGCCTACCAGCACTCGGGCTCACCTTCCACGCAGTCGTCCGCCGGTCGAAGCCGGCCGGGCCGCCGGGTACGACTGCTCAGAGGGTAACCGTCACCCTTCCTGGAGCAAGATGATCACTCCTACCAGTTGCAGGGTGCTCTCACCCAGGACAACTGCACAGCTTCGCTGCTGCAATAGCTCTAGTTTCTCCGCAGAAACTAATCTAACTCCGTCACTGAGTCACGATCCTGAGCAGAGGCGCAACGCAAAAAACCGAGTACGTAGTTACGTCCTTACTCCACGACTGACGGCAGCAAGGTCGCCGTCTCCCGGAAGCAGAGCGCACACCGTTACAGCGTCCTCTGGCGGCGGCAAACACTACGACACCACACCAATGAACATTGGCACCAGGCATTTAGCGATCTGATAGAGCACGAGAACTCAAACCGCATCCTCATCTTCCCTGATGGCTCTTACAAGATAATTCTGCAGACTGCGGTATCTACTCTGAAGCATTCAATCTCAAAGCAAAACTTTTTAATAACTCCTCTATCTTTACCGCCGAACTTTATGCTATCTACTCTGCAATTAAGTTTATCTCCCAGTCAGAAGAAATTACGAAATTTTCTCTGACTCAGTTCAATCTACGCTTTACTATCCCACTCCCCACCAAATCACTACCTTCTCCCATGGATTCTGGAGGTGGTGGCCTCGATGCAACCTAACCAGGTCTACATCGAGTGTGTTCCTGGCCTCGTGGGTATCCGGAGCAATGAGCGCGCCGATCAACTAGCAAAGGAATCCTTGACTCTGCCTTTAATTGCAAAGCTACCTCCCAGTGGAACAGAGGTTCTCAATAAACTCAAAGCTCACTACCGCCAGGTGTAGCAGGGGCTTGGAGCGGACCTCCTCACACTGTCACTTGTATGAACCACTTCCTGAATAATTCAGTTCCATCGTGCCTGCCCAGACACATACACTCGACTTTGACTGAACACTTGCCTCATCACTCGTGCTCATTTCTTTACCTAATTTCCTCCTCGCTCGTGTCTTACCTGCCACCAGAATATCACTTTGAAGCACATATTCATCGATTGCCCTGTCTACGAACATCACTGCACTCAGCTTTATCGATCATGCTTTGAGAGTGCTCTGCCCTTCTCATTGATCTCAGTGCTGACCAAGCCAATCTCACCAAAAAAAAAAACATCGGCATCTACTGATGCTTTATTTCAAATTGAAGCATGATACATTGTCGAAATTCTAGCCATTGCTCTCACACTGAAGTCCATAACGGACTTTATAAGGCAGATTTAAGAGCCTTCTACAATAAAGTTCATAGGCTATGATCACTTGATCAGCCTAAAACTGCAATAACGCAAGTAAAGTAATTTGAGACTGAGCGGAGCAATGGCGNGTGATATGTATCATGCTTCAATTGGAAATAAAGCATCCGTAGATGCCGATGTTTGTTTGTTTGTTTGATAAAGTGTGATCGCCAACACGGACACTGTGATAGAGTGACGTCAATAAAGTGTGATCGCCAACACGGACGTTGTGATAGAGTGACTTCGCCGAAGAATTCTCCAACAAGGACATCGTTCAACATTTTGCGCTGTGACGAACAGGAACGTCGCCGTGATGACCAGGGACGTTGCCAAAACCTACGTTAGCGCCCGAGACTTTTGCGAGAGTGAAGGGGGGTGAACGTAAAGTGGAGTGAAGGGACAGTGATGTGACAATGAGATTAACCATGGGAGAACCAAGAAACGAGCAACGCGACCCATTAAGGAAGGTCGATGACAATCTACGGAGGCTGCGATTATCAAGTGTTCATAAGCATCGCAGATCAGAAAACCCAACCCCACGGAAGCTGTTCCGTGACGCAACTAATTATCCAGCGTGATGGCGCTGCAGTGAAGAAGGAATCGATGCACAGAGGCGGTGAAATTACGACGCACCCAAAAGCAACCCCCTAGGACGAAACAATTAACGGAAAGTAGGAGGAACTTCCCGACTCTAGATAGAGTTATCTAGGACGAAATGTGTGATCATCAGTCATCCCACGGCACGGAAAGATACGACAGCTGAAATGTATTCTGCAATGTGCGAGAACTGTCGAATAGTGCTGTTCGTGTTCGTGTTTTTCTGTCGAATAGTGCTGTTCGTGTTCGTGTTTTTTCTGTCGAATAGTGCTGTTCGTGCTCGTGTTTTTTTTCCAAAGGATAAAATCGTTTCGTCGAAAGTAGTAGTCCCACGTTTCTCTTATTTGTTGTAGAGAAGACGGAGCTGGTCGCTGTTATTTGAACTGAAGACGAGTGTTGACCACTAGGGAGTCAGGTGGGCCGCCTAATTCCGGAGTTGGGAAACATGGAAGTACTCTCAGTAGCGCGATTCGGTAGAGTTTTAATGCTCTGAGTAAAACCCTCGGTTTACTTTTTTTATCGGATGACCAGAAGCACCGTTTTCTCGACGATGAGGAATGAGTGGAAATTTTTAAGAAGTGTCCGGACGTGGATGCAAAGTTTTAATTTTTGTTTTCGTCCGCAGTTTGTGATCACGCTATATGAGGTTACTTAATTTTTTTTGGACGAAGTGGCTCGATTTTAGACGTGAGCCGCAGATTTAATTAACGAGCAAGTTTAATTTTTGGGATTTTTTTTGTGAATTTTGTGAGTGATAGACACAGAGATGTTTCCGAACTTACGGTAATTTTTTTTTGTTTTTTTGTAATGTTCGACGATACGTTACGAATTGCATTTCAGTTTTTACTGTTTTTTATGTCAGTATATCTTCGGGTGTGCTGTGTTGAGATGTTTACCTAGCAGCTATCGGTGCTTGCGGCTTCCGGCCTCAGCGATAATGAGCCGTGCAGCTCTGTTGGAGCTCTAGCAGGTTGATGTGACTGTACTGCTACAGTTACTGTTTTATTGTGAATTTACTGTTGATTTGCTGGTAAATCCCGTGTTTTATTTGAAATTCTTGTGGTGCCATGTTGTCTAGCATGGGCAGATTATTCCATTGTAGTTGGTTTTCCCGACAATTTTTTTTACGTTTATTGTGACGTTTTCGTTTATTGATTGACGGAGCAATCTCTCCTTGTGTGAGAGGGATGGTGTTCCGGTGGTTATGTTTGAACGCGTTCGTTTGTTTGAACGGGTTTTGAACAGGAACTGTTTGAAACGTTTCCTGGGTAAGAATTGAATTTTGCCGGTTATTTATTTTGTGTAATGAATATTTTGCAGATAATGGATTTTGCATTTATGCATTTTGATGTTGTCTAGTCGGATTTTTATGATTTATTGTGGATGATTTAGTCGAGTTTTTGGTACGATTCATTTGTTGTGATTTAAAATTCATCGTTAAGAGATGCAGAGCAAACGTGTTCTGACGTTGGGGAAAACTACGATAGAGATCCATATTATCTGAAAGAGTAATTCCCCAGAACGAGTAATTCCCCAGAAAGAGTAATTCCCCACAACGAAATTAGACCG
>JACJUY010018370.1:0-10746 GCA_014220935.1 Platorchestia sp. MABIK
GTGTACGTCTTTGTGTGCTTGTGTACGTCTTTGTGTGCTTGTGTACGTCTTTGTGTGCTTGTGTACGTCTTTGTGTGCTTGTGTACGTCTTTGTGTATTCGTGTTCGTCTTTGTGTGCACTTGCTCATGTCTCAGATTGTGCTATGAGAACTCACTACATTCACTGCGCAATAAATGGCGCCATTGACCCATTTTCCCTGAGCTGTTCTTGTACGCCAAAAAAAAATAGGTCGTACGGAAGTGAAATTCTACGTGCGAAGGAGAGTGCGATCCAAGCAGGATTTTAGATTCAAAATTTGTGCGGCGTTCCGTAAACGATTTCGTTAAAGTTGTTACAGTACCTATATATGGGAATTAGAGCTCCCAGGGGGAAGATGTGAGGCCCCATGCTGAGGTTAAGGTAGGCTTTCCTCTTGCTGAAATACGGTAGAACAAGCTCTTAGTTGCAACTCATCTGTTTTTCGGTCCTGTTCGGTCCGGTTTTTTAGCAACTGTTCCTACCTTTTTTGACCTTTTATTTAGTTGCATAAACTTCTTTCTTAACTTGCTGTTTCAATGCGCAGGGGATCTTGTGAGGGAACAAACCTAGTGCATAGTTTCCTAGTTCCCTCAATTCTATGCCAAATGATGCCTTTCTCCTTCCTCTCTCTAAGCAGCCCTTGTTATGGTAAGAGAGGTTTAAACTTGCTCATCAAATCTAATATAATTCGTAAAATGTATTTTAGTTATTGTTCCTTGAACATCTGTATTTTTCCATGTGAAAGCACCACAAATTACGTTTTATAGTTTCAAGCGACGTTCTTTCACTAGTTAGTATTTCAATATCTTTAAAAAACATTCGAAATCGTTTTAATTTAGCTATTTTCCCCTTTTCATATTTTCTTCAGTTATTTTCCCACATGTTCACATTTCCTTCAGTCATTTTCCCACATGTTCACATTTTTATCAGTTATTCCCATTTTTCGCAGTTTCTTCAGTCATTTCTTCCAAATTAGATTTGAGCTCATCGAGCCTGCCGAATTTTGTCTCGAGCACCGAAAATCTCGCGCGCTGAAATTGGGAACGCGCAACCCGTAGACTTTTTCCGAAAACACGAGGGAACGTTCCCGCCGGCCAGAAATATAATCCTGGTGCCTTCTATCTGTGCCAGCGCGGCTATGCGTTTTTTATAGGAAATCTGGGACGTGGTCCAACGTTTGCGTGGACTTGGGAAGTGCGCATTGGTGGTCCCCGGCCTTATTTACATACGGGCTGAGGCTGGAATAAAGACTCGAGAATCTCTCTTACAAATGCCCGAGTCCGGGGCCTTGCTTGGCCAGCTGAGGAATGGAAGGGCGTGGTGGGTGGCGATAAGGAACGCGCGCTTGTTGTGTATTATTGCTTAGTGCATGCTTACGCTGGCAACTTATGCGGCTCTTGGACTGCTCGCTGTTAGTTTTATGGCGCTTTTTGGGACTTGCGTGGATGCTTATGTGTTACAGTCATATGGTACTTTTTGGGACTTGCGTGGATGCTTATGTGTTGCAGTTATATGGCACTTTTTGGGACTTGCGTACATGTCTATGTAATGATAGTTGTGTTGTATGGGATTTTTTTGTGACTTGCGGGGAAGCTTATGTAGTGATAGTTGTGTTATGTGAGGGTTTTGTGACTTACGTGAGATTATTATTTTATCTGCGACGACTGGATATTGTCATTATTGTTACTACCGTTCATTCTTATTGGAAGCACATACTTTGATGCATTGGGTTGCTCAATAGATGCTATTTATGTACGGTGGGAGGTTTTATTGTTATTGGAGATGGTATTATATGTTATTGGAGATTGTATTATATGTTATTAGAGATGGTTTTGTATGTTATTGGAGATGGTATTATAAGTTATTGGAGATGGTATTATATGTTATTGGAGATTGTACTATATGTTATTGGAGATGGTCTTATGTTATTGGAGATGGTATGATATGTTTTTGGAGATGGTCTTATATGTTATTGGAGATGGTCTTAAATGTTATTGGAGATGGTCTTATATGTTATTGGAGATGGTATGATATGTTTTTGGAGATGGTATGATATGTTTTTGGAGATGGTATTATGTTATTGGAGAGGGTATTATATATAGCAAATGACTTATCCCCGCTAAATTATTTTCCTGAGAAATAATTAACTATTGATTGAATAGATGACCCCTCAGGGGGATACAACTATTGTATCAATGGGAATTAGCGCACCAAGGGGGAATGTGTGAGGTACTGGGCAAACGGTTAGATTGGCTTTTTTTATTGATAGAATAGGCTTCTTCTTTTGTTATGGATCATCTCTTTTCGGTTCAGTGCTGCCCTGTTTTTCAGCACATACTACTTCTTCTTTATCTTTTATCTTGTTTCATGAACTTCTTCCTCAACTACCCGTTTCTATGGACTTTGTGCATAAATTCTGCGTTCCCTCAAGTTCATACTAACTGGTACCTTCCTCCTTCCTTTTTTTGGTACGCTTTTGTTTCGGTTAGGTCAGCTTGAACTGTCACCTAATCTTTTAGATTCAACTAGTCACGATAATTTTAGTTTAGATTATATGATTAGGGAAACTAGTGCTGCTAAGTGTCTCGCATCAATATTTAAATATTAAGGTTTATATTTATATTATACTCAAGTTTTAAGATCAAGTTTGAGACGTAGAAGTTCGAAAAAAATGCATTGTGCATTTCAGGCAACGGTTGATGCAATAAATGGTTCATTCGGAAAATGGTTGATCAAGAAAATGGTTGATCAAGAAAATGGTCGATTCGGTAAATGGTTGTTCGAGGAAATGGTTGTTCGAGGAAATGGTTGATCGAGAAATGGTTGATCAAGAACATGGTCGAATCGGAAAATAGCTGATCGAGAAGATGGTCGATTAGGTAAATGGTTGATCGAGAAAAATGGTTGATCGGAAAATGATTGATCAAGAAAATGGTTGAATAGAAAATGTGCGATTCGGAAAATTGTTGAATAGCAAAGTAGCGCAGTGGTCATTCCGTAATCAAGTGAACCGCGTTGCGGCAATCCCGGTTAACAACGAACTGCAGAAACTGTTTTCCTCTGGTACCTCTGGCAGCAAGAGACTGCTGTCCTGCACCGTACCTCTGGCATCAAGAGACTGCTGTCTTGCACCGTACCTCTGGCAGCAAGAGACTGCTGTCCTGCACCGTACCTCTGGCAGCAAGAGACTGCTGTCCTGNGTAGAAGTTCGAAAAAAATGCATTGTGCATTTCAGGCAACGGTTGATGCAATAAATGGTTCATTCGGAAAATGGTTGATCAAGAAAATGGTCGATTCGGTAAATGGTTGTTCGAGGAAATGGTTGATCGAGAAATGGTTGATCAAGAACATGGTCAAATCTGAAAATAGCTGATCGAGAAGAGTGTCGATTCGGTAAATGGTTGATCGAGAAAATGGTTGATCTAGAAAATGGTCGAATCGGAAAATAGCTGATCGAGAAGATGGTCGATTAGGTAAATGGTTGATCGAGAAAAATGGTTGATCAGAAAATGATTGATCAAGAAAATGGTCGAATCAGAAAATGGTTGAATAGAAAATGTTCGATTCGGAAAATTGTTGAATAGCAAAGTAGCGCAGTGGTCATTCCGTAATCAAGTGAACCGCGTTGCGGCAATCCCGGTTAACAACGAACTGCAGAAACTGCTTTCCTCTGGTACCTCTGGCAGCAAGAGACTGCTGTCCTGCACCGTACCTCTGGCATCAAGAGACTGCTGTCTTGCACCGTACCTCTGGCAGCAAAAGATTGCTGTCCTGCACTGTTCCTCTGGCAGCAAGAGACTGCTGTCCTGCACCGTACCTCTGGCAGCAAGAGACTGCTGTCCTGCACCGTACCTCTGGCAGCAAGAGACTGCTGTCCTGCACCGTACCTCTGGCAGCAAGAGACTGCTGTCCTGCACCGTACCTCTAGCAGCAAAAGATTGCTGTCCTGCGCCGTACCTATGGCATCAAGAGACTGCTGTCCTGCACCGTAACTCTGGCATCAAATGACTATTCTACATCGTAGCTCAAGCATCAAATGACTACCCTGCACCGTACCTCTCGTATTAAAAAACTGACTTCCTGCATCGTACCTCTCGTATTAAAAAACTGACTTCCTGCATCGTACCTCTGGCATCACAAGATTGTTATCCTTCATCGTACCTCTGGCATCAAAAGATTGTTATCCTTCATCGTTCCTCTGGCATCAAAAGATTGTTTTCTTTTATTGTTCCTCTGACATCAAAAGATTGTTATCATTTATCGTTTCTCTAGCATCAAAAGATTATCATTTATCGTTCCTCTGGCACCAAAAGATTGCTCTCCTTCATCGTTTCTCTGGCATGAAAAGATTGTATCCTTCATCGTTCCTCTGGCATCAAAGTTTGAATTACCGAGATGCGATCCAGTTCTACGCACGAATTATCGCCAGGATCGCTCGCAACTCCACGGGTCTGTGACGCCAGCGATCACTTGCCTCCGCCGCCAAGAATCACTCTCCCTAGCTTATCTGCTGTCTCGAGAGACTGCTTGGCAAACACGCTTCTTTACGGGATTTTGGCTCAGTTTTGGCACGCGTTTTGGTTCGCTTTCGGCATGCGTTTTGGCTCAATTTTGGCATGCGTTTTGGCTGGTTTTGCATCGAGCTGATTAGGTTTAGCGGTTACGCCGAGACATAGTAGACGTGCTTCTAATGGTATGCGCGTTCTGTGCGTCTCTCCCCTTCTCCATTTCCCTCTCTCTGTCGTGCCTCTCCCTCTGTCGTCCCTCTCTGTCGTGCCTCACCCTCTGTCGTCCCTCTCTGTCGTGCCTCACTCGACTGTCTCGTAATGTGGGGTCCGGAGCTACTATCTGCGAGTGGCTGCGAGCTGTTGTGTGGCAGGAGCCTTTAATGAAGGCATTACTTATGCCCGCTTTTGGAGTCCCTTGTCTTGTCTAAAGTTGTCGGGTCTTTGCGCCGCTGTTTCGAGTGGCCCATAGTGAGCGTTTTGTGGCAATGGTGAGCGCAGTGTCGATGATGGTGCGGGATGGTGAAATGGTCCGCAGCGTATGCAAATTTAAATAGAAATAATAGTGAGGCTAGTAGTTTTTGTGAGAATGGTGAGCGTAGTGTCAATGACGGTGGGGATTGTGAAATGGTGGTGCCCAGCGTACGCGAACTATAATGAAAATAATAGTGAGCCTGGTATTAGAAATGATGACGATAATGACGGTGAAGACAATGAACTGTTCGGCATATACGCCTGATAATAGATTCCTTTTGCTTTGCACCCGTCGGCGTTCCTTTCATCCAAATCTGAATTCCGATCTCTTCCGGGCCATGTCATGGTCTGAAAGCCTAAATATAGTACTCCTGAAATTATTCTTGAAATTATTAAAATTATTCCTGAAATTATTAAAGTTATTCTTGAAATTATTAAAATTATTCTTGAAATAATTAGAATTATTCTTGAAATTAATAAAATTATTCTTGAAATTATTAAAATTATTCTTGAAATTATTAAAATTTTTCTTGAAATAATTAAAATTATTCCTGAAATTATTAAAATTATTCTTGAAATAATTAAAATTTTTCATGAAATTTTTTAAATTATTCTTGAAATTATTGAAATTATTCTTGAAATTATTGAAATTATTCTAGAAATTATGAAAATTACTCATGAAATTATTGAAATTATTCTTGAAATTATTAAACTTATTCATGAAATTATTAAACTTATTCATGAAATTATTAAAATTATTCTTGAAATTATTCACATTATTCTTGAAATTATTAAAATTATTCTTGAAATTATTAAAATCATTATTGAAATTATTAAAATTTTTCTTGGAATCATTAAAATTATTCTTGAAATTTTTTATTATTCCCAATAATTTTTTGAACATGTCATTTTAAATCTCATGCGTGAGTTGGTGCGTTGTGATGTTAAAACAAAATTGTACACACAGTTACTTTTGATTATCTTTTGTCAAACACTTATTTTAATCCCTTGATCGCTTTATTTCCTACTTTAAAACTAAGGGAATTTCCAAAAATTACTCATTTTTAATTTTCGTTATTTTAACTAATTTTACACATCTGAAAATTTTTACAATTTTCAATCATCCGAAATTTTTTAAATTTTAAAAGTTCCTAAATTTTTTTAATCTCCGAAACAAATTTGTTCTGATATTTCTGTTTATGACATTTCTGATATATTTTGAAAGTTTCAAGCCCAATGCCCAAATTACTGACAAGTTTAACAAAATTTTATTCATTAGATACGTGTTGTATCTTGCAGTGAGCCTTGCATTGTGTCAATAGTACGACACTACAATACGTTATGTGCGAATCATTTTAAATGCGTTAGTATATTTACATTCATCATCACAGTACATTGATATTTGATTCATGATCAGAAGAAGGTAGGCCTTCCTTTCGTTGAAGTAGAATAGGTTTTGTTTTGTTGCTGGCCATCTTTTTTTCGGTTCACTGCTGTCCTGTTTTTCAGCACCTACTACTTTCTTCTTCAACTTTTTCTTGTTTCATGAACTTCTACTTTTTTTCAGCTCCTGTAAACTTCTTTTTCAATTTACTAGTTTCTATGCACAATGGATCTTAAGTGAGAACGCACATTGTGCATAGATTCCGTGTTCCCTTAACTCCGTACTAAATGGTGTCTATCTCCTTCCTCTCTTCGGAACTCCTTTGCTGCAGTTAGGGAGACTTAAACTAACATCTAATGTCTAATTCTGATAATTCCTATTGAAAATTAAGCAATGATTTTAATCGAATCGTTTCTACTCTCAGTATTTACTTGGAATATATTAATTATTAAAATTAAAATTATTCCATCAGTATTTAATGCGACCATTTTTTTATTGAACTCACTAACATCCTATCAGTATATGCCGCGCATTTTTATTGAACACAATAACACCCCATCAGTATTTAATTGGAACATTTTGAAATTGAGCCCAAATATGTCTAGGATATACTAGCAGCATTTTAATACTGAGCTCAATATTACTCACCTCTGTACCTACACACATCATCGGACGTGACGTAAATATCGAAGCACATATTTCTGCCGGCGTAAGATAAACATTTAGAATGTCGTAAGTCATAAAATAAAAAAGACGACATTAAGCATGTATGTCGTAAGATAGAAAAGGCGAAATTAAGGATATCGTATGTCGTAAGATACAAACAAAACAATAATCATGTCGTATGTCTTAAGATAAAAGCACAACATTAAGCATCTCATAGGTCTTAAGATAAAAACACCACATTAATCATGTCGTATGTCTTAAGATAAAAGCACAACATTAAGCATGTCATAGGTCTTAAAATAAAAAACCCATCATTAAACATGTCTGAAAAACACAAATCCCGATTTAATTTTCTGTTTGTGAGTGCAATAAGACTAGCAAATATCCGAAATCCACACGAACCTAGACTAGGCTTGACGTCAAATATATAGGCCTAACATATGTATGTAGTTCAAATATCAAATATGTAGGCCTAATATATATAGGACAAATGTCATATATATAGACCTAATATATATAGGACAAATTCCGAATATATAAGCCTAATATATATGACAAATATCAACTATATAGGCCTAATATATATAGGACAAATATCGAACATCTAGGCATCATAAGAGGAGCTAGACTAATCCTAACGTCGAATATCTAGGCCTAATATCACTCACCTAGACTAGGCCTAATATGGAATATTCTATTAGTATTTAGCGGTGGTGGGGCAGAAGGAAGGAAGGGAGTCGGTGCCTTATTTTGGTGTTGCCGACGCTGTTTTTCCAGCGGCAGCCCTGGGGAGCTGCCGGCGCTGTCTATAAATACTTGATGTGCGGCCGCTGTACTGGGCCGTGCTGTGCTGGGCCGTGCTGGGCCGTGCTGTGCTGGGCTGTACTGGGTCGTGCTGCGCTGGGCCGTGTTATGCTGTAATGGGCCTTACTGGGCTGTGCTGTGCCGTGCTGGGCTGTGTGGGTTGTGCCAAGAATGATCCATTAGTGTAGTTATTGACCCTATTTATGCCGAGCTTTCATGTATTGGCCCTTACTTTGCGAATCTGTCATTTATTGCCCCGCTGTTTATGAGCCCATTATTTGTAACTCTTTTGATGCAAAATTAGCAGGTTACGTTGTGTGTGAAAATCCAGCAAAAGGGTTCTTCCTTCATCTTCGTATCACCGATGCCCTTCGTATCACCGATGCCATTCGTATCATCACCGATGCCCTTCGTATCACCGATACCATTCGTATCATCACCGATGCCATTCGTATCACTGATGCCATTCGTATCACCGATGCCCTTCGTATCACCGATGCCATTCGTATCATCACCGATGCCATTCGTATCACTGATGCCATTCGTATCACCGATGCCATTCGTATCACCGATGCCATTCGTATCACCGATGCCATTCGTATCACCGATGCCATTCGCATCACCGATGCCATTCGTATCACTGATGCCATTCGTATCACTGATGCCATTCGTATCACTGATGCCATTCGTATCACTGGTGCCATTCGTATCACTGATGCCATTCGTATTACTGATGCAATTCGTATTACTGATGCCATTCGTATTACTGATGCCATTCGTATTACTGATGCCATTCGTATCACCGATGCCATTCGTATCACCGATGCCATTCGTATCACTGATGCCATTCGTATTACTGATGCCATTCGTATCACTGATGCCATTCGTATCACTGATGCCATTTTCGTATCGCTGAAAAAATCCACACGGTGCATCCGAAGAATTCAAGGTTTCGTTCATATCGCAAGTTGTTTTGTCGATTTTTAAATTTTGAATGCAATAATTTCGCATGCAGCTGAAGTTTCTCTTTCTCCGTGCAGGTATGAGGGGGAGATCTGCTCAACTCTTACTGCATGAGAATTGGGTAAGAAATTTTGTCTTTCTTTACAACTTGTTTATAAGTGATGGCTGCAATACTTATGGCAACACACGCACACATTGTGCCAGCACACACACACGTTTGTGTCGGCACAC
Source organism: Platorchestia sp. MABIK (assembly GCA_014220935.1). Taxonomy (NCBI): domain Eukaryota; kingdom Metazoa; phylum Arthropoda; class Malacostraca; order Amphipoda; family Talitridae; genus Platorchestia; species Platorchestia sp. MABIK. The sequence goes on from JACJUY010018370.1 coordinate 9,047, forward strand.
ACACACACGTTTGTGTCGGCACACACACACGTTTGTGTCGGCACACACACACGTTTGTGTCGGCACACACACGTTTGTGTCGGCACACACGCACGTTCGTGTCGGCACACACACACGCACATACTGCGACAGCACACACATGTACACTGTGCCAGCACACACACATGTACATCTTGTGTCAGCACACCAACACACACAACACGGCCCCACCGCTAATTGGCAGGCCGCAGCGCCGTGTCAGCGGGGCCCGCCTGCCACAACCGCCACACAGGCAGCGGCCGACTTGTGTGCGAGTCCGGCTCTCTCTCCTGCCGCTCCAATTAATGCAGCTCTCTTCAATCCTACGGATTCTTGATAATCGCCCATGAGATCGTAGGAATTCCTGACAATCGCGCTTGAGATCGTAGGAATTCCTGACAATCGCGCTTAAGATCGTAGCAATTCCTGACATTCGCCCTTGAGATCGTATTAATTCCAGATAATCGCGCTTGAGATCGTAGGAATTCCAGATAATCGCGCTTGAGATCGTAGGAATTCCAGATAATCGCGCTTGAGATCGTAGGAATTCCTGACAATCGCGCTTGAGATCGTAGGAATTCCAGATAATCGCGCTTGAGATCGTAGGAATTCCAGATAATCGCGCTTGAGATCGTAGCAATTCCAGATAATCGCGCTTGAGATCGTAGCAATTCCTGACAATCGCGCTTGAGATCGTAGGAATTCCAGATAATCGCGCTTGAGATTGTAGGAATTCATGATAATCGCGCTTGAGATCGTTGCAATTCCTGATAATCGCGCATGAAATCGTTGGAATTTCAGATAATCGTTCTTGAGATCGTAGAAATTCCAGAAAATCGCGCTTGAGATCGTAGGAATTCCTGATAATCGCGCTTGAGATCGTTGCAATTCCTGATAATCGCGCATGAAATCGTTGGAATTTCAGATAACCGCGCTTGAGATCGTAGGAATTCCAGAGAATCGCGCTTGAGATCGTTGGAATTCCAGATAATCGCAATTGAGATCGTAGCAATTCCTGATAATCGCGCATGAAATCGTTGGAATTCCAGATAATCGTGCATGACTCAAAAAAATCGAATTTGATTCTGGGCAATCTTACTTTTCAGAACTGCCACTTTATATCATAAAATTGCATTAAACGTTTGAAAATTCTATAGACTGTGAGGGCACGTTAAGTCTAAGCTCATTCCTGGCATATTGTGCGAACAATGATTGCAATACGATTGTGAGAATCACTGTTTCAATGATTGTTTTAATGAAAATAATAATGAGTGTAATCATGAACGGAATAATGAATGGAATAATGAATGTAATAATGAATGGAATAATGAATGGAATAATGAATGAAATAATGAATGAAATAATGAATGGAATAATGAATGGGATACTGAATGGAATACTGAATGGAATACTGAATGTAATAATGAATGTAATGATGAATGGAATAATGAATGGAATAATGAATGGAATAATGAATGGAGTAATGAATGGAGTAATGAATGGAGTAATGAACGGAATAATAAATTAAGTAATGAATGGAGTAATGAACGGAATTATAAACGAAAGAATGTAATAATTAATGTAAAAATTAACGAAATAATGAATGGAGTAATGAATGGAATAATGAATGGGATAATGAATGGGATAATGAATGGGATAATGAATGGGATAATGAATGGGAT
>JACJUY010018378.1:0-10736 GCA_014220935.1 Platorchestia sp. MABIK
AGACCATTATTTCTAGCTAAAAATGCCAGTTGTCGGTTTAGTACACACATGTGCACATATACATGTAAATATTTACATATTTAAGTGCACATACATACCTACGCACATACATACACCTAACACGTGAACGTACACAAATACATTTCTTTGCATCGAGGAAATCACAATACATACGCGTTCCTTAAAATGCTGTGCGATGTTTTGAAATATAGGATAATGAGCAAAGGAAATTCGTGACAACTTTTTCAGTATGTGTTGCTGCTTGCAATTTCTAATGAAATGTTGTAACGATGTTTAATTAAATATTGTATCGAAAAGATTATTGGGTCATAAGCGTCTGATTCATCATCTGTGGGTGCCTGCTCAGCTCTTTAATTTTGTCTGTAATCCAAACTGCGTGTTTTGGCATAGTTTTTTTTGGTGATATAAAGTGCACATTCATTGAAAGATGCTGTGAAATATTCAATGAAGATTGAAACTTGTATGTCAACATTGTCAGATTGCAACACGTGCTAAAGTTTGGCAGATCTGTTCCTTCAGGGGGATACAACTATTGTATCTATGGGAATTAGTGCTCCCCGGGGATAATGTGAGGGCCTGAGCTAAAAGTTAGGTAGGCTCTTTTTTTGTTAAAATAGAATGGTTTATGTTTTGTTATGGACCATCTTTTTTTGATTCTCTGCTGTCCCGTTTTTTCAGCACCTACTACTTTCTTCCTCAACTTTGATCTTGTTTCATGAACTTCTTTCTCATCTTAGTGTTTCTATGCCCTTTCTGCATAGATTCTGCGTTCCCTTAACTCCATACTAAACGGTGCCTTCTTCTTTTCCTCTCTTTGGATCTTATTTTTTGAGGATAGAGAGGCTTAAACTATCTAATAATCTTTGGCAGATATGTTTTGTAGTTTTTCATGAAATAGGTCTGCTGGAATCGACTGAATAGGGGCTTGGAGATAACTGTAATTTTTTGCTTATAAAATATAGATGAGATATAAAGATTCAAAAATGTCCTTAGGGGGGGACAGTCAACAAGGTGGAGCATGAGTTAAGTATCTATCTAATAGTAATTTGATAAGCATTTATCTACTTTTCCTGATTATTTTTCTAGTTTTGAGTGTATTTGTTACATTCCTTGTACAAGCTTTACTAGCACAATTTGGAGATACATGAAGAGAGAAAGAAACAGAATGACACCTTTAGGTCTTCCACAAAGACATAGAATTTACCTTCACTTCCATCTTCTAATTTCCAGTCATCAGTATGTTAGAGAACGGAGCACTAGCATTTACAAATCATTACACGCACCTGTTTTTTTTGGCCACATGGTGAGGGAGTGATAAAATTTGTTTTGAAAAATAATGGTATTTTGTAAAACAGATGATTGGGCATGCAAAAAACAAATGACAGGGCTAGGGAACAGTGAAGACAAATCAGAAGGCACTATAAATAAAGCCCTTAAAGAAAATAAACCATACCAGTCCATTTTGATTCCTCATAAAAAAACTTCAAAATAAAGTAAGATATAGAACAAATAAACAATGCTAAAAAAAAAATTCTTTGTCTAAAAATGAAATAAAGGAACTGAAAAAAATGTACCATGAAATAAATATGAATGTAATTGAACTCAAATTAAATCATTTCAACAAATTCAATGGAAACTTAATGATATTATTACAAAAATGGTCTGGAAATTTAGCAAAATTGAAAAACTTGATCTTTTAACAAACAAGAAATATAAGAACCAAAATGCCTACAGAAATATCATGCTCAACATATAGTAAATCTTGCCTGGAGCAACAAAAAAAAATACATTCAAGCAAAACTGAACAATGCAATAACACTTACCAGATCAACGCTTGATTTTATTAGGTAAAAGAATAGCTCTGCCAAGAAACACTACGGGAGTTCTATTGTAAACCTTAGAGACTGAAACTGAAAGAAAGACAGAGCATTAAGAACCTATTTAAACACAAAAAACAGTAAAATCAAGAACACAAAACATCCAATGAATACTTAAAAACACACATTTAAACTCTTATTATCTCTATACTTAACACTTTGAGTGCAACATGACCCACTGGTGGTTATTAAGGAGATTTTCAAAATGCTGCTGAGCAACCAGAAGTCACTGACTCGATGTTCATAAATACCTAATGAAAACTAAATAAAAGCACAATCTATTTAGTGTTCCTTATTTTTGAATTATATCTCTAAAAAGAATTCTAATGTGAGTTGGACATTGAACTTCAGTTTAACCCGCCGCATTCAACGTGTTAACATGCAAAATCATTCAAAAAGACGTGAGAAAACAGAATGTATTTAGACTGATGGGTCTATATTGATTTTAGGCCTTTCACAGAAATTAAAAATTTCATTCCAAAGAATCACTAAAGGAACACATTTAAAACGTTTTACATGAATGACATTCTGCTCGCTGATGTGTTATTTTCGAGATATAACAATTACGTTCAGATAGGAATAACATTAAATGGTCGGTTGCTTAGTCGCCGCATTGTTGGGTGACGCCCACTTTTCTGGCGGGACACGCCCACTTGTTGGCGGGAAATTAATACCCTCGGTTATGGTAAGTTAAGGTAGGCTATTTTAGGTTGATTTTTGTTATTTTAGGTTAGTCTATTTAACTAACCTACCATAACCTCACCCATTGTTACGTTAATACCGTATTACAGCATATTTATGTGTCTGTTCCTTCACTTTTATATACGACGTTCGTATAACTTCGAAGTTGAATAACTCGAAAATAACGCATCAGCGAGCAGAATGTCATTTGTGTAAAACATTTTTAAATGTGTTCCTGTAGTGATTCTTAGGAATGGAATTTTCAATTTCCGTGAAAGGCCTAAAATCAATATTGACCGACTGATGCAAGCTGGATATTACAGATACAGAAGAAACAAATTTGGAGCCATTCCTAAAAGGAGAGGTTCTTTTGGCTCTTGAGAAAAAAGGAGCTAATCCTTCTTTCCTAATTTCAAATCAAGTAGACTTGAATATGGGAAGAGATTCCCAATATACAAGTCCAGATACTTCAAACTTTGAGTAATTTCTGCAGCAAGGTAGTAAAGCAATGCACAACTCAGATTCTGGATCGCTCACTTCCTCAGCTCAAAGTGCTATAAATCAAGGTCACCTTCAAATTCTAGATAACCATGTGTCTGAAACAGGGGCAAAGAAACCATCTGTTATCAAAGGACCAGTTGCTGACCATGAACCAGTTGCCAACTTTGTTGCTAATGATGTTTCCCAGAGCAAACCCTTGGCCAACTCTCCTCTTGGCAAAGCAGGCATTAGCAGAATATCTAAAAATACTTAGAAAAATTTACTGGTGATGATGCTGAATGGAAGTGCTCCAAAAGATCTTCCTATCCTTCTGACAGTTACTGAAATAGGAACTTGGATGATAAAATGCAGGTGGCCTCTATACCAAACCAGGTCAGTGGGAGTAATTGAATCATATGATGAATATTTGACTGAGGCACTAAGCATGGCATGCTATGAGATGTCTAGTGTAGAAAGAATTGTCAAAGGTAAGGAAAACTCCAAAACTTGTTTAAAGTGCATTTCAGTACTTGTTCCCTGCCTTTGCAATATTACAATACCTTTGCAATATTTTAAATGCCAGAGATTTGGCTACAGTGCTGCAAACTGTAGGGGGGCTCTCCACGGTGTGTGCTTGCAGTGGATACCACAATGGCAGGGACTACCTTACTAGAGGTGTGCCCAAATTCTGCAGTTGTGGAGGTAGCCATGCGGCCAGATATGGTGGATGCTCTGTAGTCGAACAGGCTAAACAAGTTGAAGTGCAAACCATGAACAAGCTCTCAAACAGTTATGCACTCAAACTTTTGTGCAGTAAAAATGCATCATCTGATTATAACAGAGCAGCAACTGAGCAACCTATGATTTCTCATTCTGTAACTGAGGCTGGAGGAGGAGACAAAGTAGATTCTGCAAAAAAGGAGCTCAAAATGTGCCCAAACTTGTGATGACCAGCAAGAAACTACTCTTGAAGATGTTTCCATATTAAAATTTCTTGGAAGGTTTGGCAAAACTCTCACATTTATGTAACACATCTGTTCCGTCTGATGACTCACACCCAACTGAAGTTGTGACAAAAATTGTAATTGACCGGTCAGCTAGGAGGTCACTCTACCAAACTAACCCAGCCTGACTCAGGCTCCTGTTTCATAAGAACATGTGCTCAGTGCATTGGCAAAATAACACCTATCCAACCAAGCTCTCTCCTAAATAAAGATGCTCGTGATATTTTTGTCCCATCTCCAGTAATAGTAGTTTATTTATTGCCAATTAAACAATGCAACCAAAAAGTCCATCCCAGCCCCTGCCTTGCATTGTGGAAAAATCTTCACATTTCAAAGACAAGCCACTAGCAAAAAATAAAAGTTCCAGTCTTAGCTCCTTCTCAACTCAATGTGCTCTAAAAAAAAAAAAAAAAATCAGTGAAACTGCCATTCACTTGAAAATAGACTAAGCATTTTCAAGTTATTTTTATTTACAAACAAGCTCAATGTGGTTTGACTGACTGAGATCTAGATGAATGCTCAATTAACTCCAAACTTTATCAACTATGCCTCAATATATAAACACAGATGTAGGGCAAGCTGTATACTCCTTCTACCAGAATCAATTTTCACCCACACCTTCATGGCAAGTTAGAGGTAATTGGAGTAAACCTTTTTATTAAGAAGTTAAACTCTCCTCTTGAAACTGAATGATTATGATGCCAATCATCGCATTACCTCATTTAAATTTCAGCATTATTTTTCCAGCTTTAATCCTCACAATCAATAGTTGAAGATTTCAATGAAATAAGTAGATCACCTAATAAAACTGGCAGAAATTTGGAGCACACATTACCTCATGATCTCTTTTTTGCTTTGGTCACCTTACCCTCAATGCCCACATACTATAATGTACACCATAATTCTTTTTCTCCTATTGCCTTTACTGTAATTTCAGCAAATCTGCAGCCCATTGCTAATGTAAACACAGAGCAGGACATCAGCAGTGACGGCTACCCTGTGACAACACACATGGGCATCGCTCCATCCACCGCTTAATTCAAGAGGCGGCCATCCTGGCTGTTTGAGAGGGGATCCTGGGCTGAATGAAAATCTATGATACTGCAGGTGAAAAGTGATGACTTGCCAGATATTCAATTGTGTAGTGGATGCTAGCTGTATAACATTCCAATGAAAAACTGAAATTGTAAACCCTTACTACAGTAAGCCTTGGTGGACACCAGGAATAGCCAAAGCTGTTGAGGTCAAGTGAGCAGCAAAAAATTCCTAATTGCCCAACCCACCTCCCACAAACCTAATAGCTTTCAAGCCCTGTGGTGCAAGGGTCAAATGGGAAGTAAAGAGAGCTTAACAGATTTCTTAAATTACTTTTTGTCTCTTGATTAATTCTGAAACTCCCATTGATGCATTCTGGAAATGAGTCAAAGGCTTAAGAAATCCCTTCAATAAAAAATCTTGACCATTCATTATTCCTGGCAACATGATCACTGATGCTGGCACTAAAACAAATGCACTTGTGTGTCATTGTGAAGTTTTTGCATCTTCAGTCCCCTCATTCTTACCCAACCTGTATCCTCTTTCCTCTAGCTCTTGCCGTTAGTGAAGACTATATAAGTTCTATAAATGAGGCTTTCTCAATCATTCAAGTTGAAAACTGCCTAAGCTCCCTAAAACCTGTCCTCCTGGCCTTGACAGAGCACACAACAAACGCCTCTTAAACCTTTCTACTAAGCACAAACTCTAGCTTCTGTCGATTTTCAATTTGGGCATACACAATGCAGCTATCCTTAAGGATTGGAAATCCAGTCTCATAATACCTATTTTGAAGCTTGGCAATCAACTAGTATGAAGTCCTATTGGCTTATTGCTTGGTTGTCATGCACAACTAAATTATTGGAATCCATGATCAACAAATGCATTTAATATGCTCTTGAACAAAATAAATTTTTGAGACCAACTCATGTCAAGAGGATTCTGTAGTGGGATGTCTGCCTTAGATCAGGTTGTCAGACAAGAGACGGCCAAATGCGCTGCTCTAGAACATAGGCAAGTTTTAATAGTGGTTTCTGCAACCTCAGCAGTCCTTTTGACACTGTTGTGCTGTATAAAGTTGAGTCAATGCGGGATGCGGGGAAAATACTTAAGTGAATCAGTAAGAACCTTGATCGAAGGAATTTCCAGGTTCTCTTTGAAGGGGCAAAACTCAGTATCTGATGTTGTGCAGGGAACAATTTTATCACCTATGCTATTCATTGGAATGATAAAAGATATCCCCTCAAAGACAGTGTAATGGGGAGATCCACCAGTCTCATAACCCATGTTTGGAAATGTGATGGTGCAATCTATCTGTTTACCTAACCTGTTTTTTTATTGTAGAATGAAGTAAAATTGTGTACTGGAAAATACTGAATTGAAAATTGTAAGTGTTGTACTGGCGAGTGGTTTCTTAGCGGGGTGCTTACTCACCAAAAGACTGAAAGCTAGAGAGAAAGATGTTAAGCGAGATCTATCACACACCAAAAGACAGCCACTTCATGCCTGAATGTCATGGAGAGTGGTTTGTAACAGACTAGCAATACAAGCATGTGTTTGCAATGTTGAGTTTCATTTCTACTTCATTCCATTTATTTGAAACTTGTAATCTGTCACTGCTTTGGTTTTTTTTTAGTTCCAAAGGTACCGTACAGTATCAACTTTGGATATAAGGAGTTCAGTCTATGCTGAAGGAATTGAACAGCACACCTTCCTCGTTGACATCTCGTCGTGCACTGCCGGAGGCTTCTTGCTGCAGCTCTCAAGCGTGAAACCATCTTTGAATTGTTTTCTTGCTTCAGCCAATTTTCAGTCTTTCTTGCTCGCTCGCTTTCAGTGTGTGCACTCCCATAGGAATACATGTTGATCAATTCAAGCTTGCTTGCTTTCTTGCTTCAAGTCTTTTTGTGTGCAGGCACCCTCAGAGTGGTGCAAGCTCCAACTATCCCAACTGGGGAAGGTATGGTTCTTGGGATCAAAATAATTCCTTTGTCCAACAGACAAATATGGCAAGGGCACTTATGGGCTACTCAGGACAAGCCCCTGCATCTTTAGGCTACAACAATTTGGTGGTGAAAATTGGACCTAGAAGGATGTTCAACATGAGACCACCAACCAGGCTAGCTTCCCGTAATATAACTTGCACCATCTGCAATAGAGATGGTCATGGTGCTTGGAAATGCAGAATAAAATATAATTCTTGCTATGCATGTAGCAAACAAGGTTTTTATTTCAGAGATTGTAACCAGAGACATGCATGAATTCCTTACAAGATTACAATCTCAACATTCACCTAAAATGAGTAAATTTCAATCCAAAAGCTTTATGGGCAATAAATGTTTATTTGGATGTTATTAACAAGATGTGAATACCTCAGAGCTTATTTGACTCAGGAAGTATTTTATTTTTTTTCTTGAGTATTTCATAGGGAAAAACTGTTTGAGTCCCTCTGCAGTTTGCAGCAAGTGTTAGTGACTTATTACAGCTATGGAAGACTTATTTAGAATGTTTATGACTTATAAGTGGTGTATTAGTTTCTAGGTTTTGATGAAAAACAATTGTGTGAAACAGGGTATCATGTGCGCTATAGTGCTTGGTAACTTTGAACACCATTTTCTCCAAAGACTTTTTTCAACTTTGCCACTTCATTTCTCCTACAGTTTTGAAGGTAAGGAGAAAATCTTTGTTGTGTTGTGAAGATCATGGTGAGTGCTATAAAATTGAGATGAAGTTCTTGAGAGGTTGATTGGAAATTTTTTAATAATTTTTATTACCATATGCAAAAAAAAATGTTTTTGAAAATTAAAAAATGTTAAAATTTTTTTCTGGAGTGATATCAAAAAATTATCTCAATTTTGTAGATATGTTCATTGTAAATAAAAAAAAACAATCGTCCCTATATATGGTATTGGCTGAAAAATAGCAATTTAAAGAAATTTTCCCTGTGGGTGAGGAGGGTATGAGTAAATTCCAAAAACTTTATGGCCATAAATGTCTATTCGAATGTTTTAAACATCTTGTGAATACCTCAGCTTATTTCACTCATGAAGTATTTTTTTTTTATAAAGTTTTCAATATTTCACAGGGTCAAACCGTTTGATTCTCTTCAGGGGGACGTCTAAGCAGAATCAAGGAAAGGGATGTTACGTTTGTTGTATTGGATCTGGATCAATGAAATTTGGCAAACGTATTTCTGAAAATAAATAGGAGTCGTTTCCAGACATTTTTCTATTTACAAAGTAATTAGAGATAATGGTGGCAAATGGGTAAAAATATAGGATATTTTCAAAAGCTATCTCCTCCGAAAGTTATTAGCGTATAGCAGTGATTTAGGTCTCATTGAATATGCAAAGAGTTGCTACACAGCTGGACCTGGGTTTGTTTTGAAATTCACAATAACTTTTTTTATGAAAGTTCAAATGTTTTTTAAAAAGTCGTGCATTTTTTCATAGAATTTTCAATGTCACTGAAAAATTACTGTGAATTTCAAAATGAACCCACGTTCAGCTATGCAGCAACTCTTTGCACATTCAATGAAACCTAAATCATTGCTCTACGCTAATAACTTTCGGAGGAGATAGCATTTGAACTTTCTACCTTCAACTGTTCAGGAAGTGCATTTTTCTACGATTTTTCATTTTTTCATTTGCAAGCTATATTGCTTGGAAAAATTGATGCTGTAGGCATTCTGAACAAATGAATTTCTTTTCTTGTAAGTTTTTTGTTGTTCTTAGAAGGAACTGGTACCACAGGTATCGCAGATACGAATGGAACTGGTATCAGAAACGTATCACCGCTCCAGGTGTGCCCGCTGCGGCGTCCTCCTCGATGCGCTCCTCCCCTTCCCCTCTTCGTTTTCCTCTCTTATGGAGCAAAGAACGTTGTGTACCTTTGCTCCATAAACGTTGTGTACCGTAAACCAAGGAGTTCTATGTTGAATAGACCAACAAAACAAAAAAGAGAGATACTTCTGGTTTGTGTCTAATGCGGTGACTGTCCGGTGCTAGCAGCTGTATTCAAATCCATTCCCCTTCCTCCCTTGTTTCCCACTCTCAAAGCACAGAGCGTTTTGAACCTTCCCTAGCTTGTAAACTAAGGACTTCTGTACTAAATAGAGCAATGAAAACCACAAAAAAATTCAGAGGCGTGGCACATGAACTTGCTGGTCAGCACTGGTTGCTGGTTGAACCCCTCTCCACCTACTCAACCCCATTTCCCCCACTTATTATGCTCAGATAGTTCTGCAAATTTGACAGCCTGTGAAGTAAGCTTATCTCTAGCAAATAAAGCAATAAAAAAATCTAGAAATTATCTGGATTCAGATAAGACGTTCCCCTTGAATGCTATCTGATAATTGCCTTTGTTGCTGGAAGTATCATTTCTACAAAGTTGCAAGACCAGTTCTATTTTGTTCTTATTTCAGTGCTCTATTTAATTTTTCTTTATATGTTTTTATTTATTTCCTTTATATACTTTTTTTATTATGCACATATTTATTTACATATTTGTTTAGTTTAATTTTCAACTCAAATGTTTTTTCTAAATTCAGAATCATGATTATCGTAATTTCTGTTACCCTCACTACTCTTCCAAGTAGACTAATATGTGACTACCACTCACAGTGTTGTAAAATTATTCACTACATGTTTTTAGATGGTATCTGTGTATTCTGGTATGGCCTTAGTATGGACTTTAAACGCTGCTCTACGCCGTCTGGTGTAAGCCACATGGAAGGTGTAGATAAAGGCTGCGCAAAAGTTGACTCAGGACCTTCGTATGTTTTACTTCACTGCAGGGGGACTAATAAAGTTACCTTATGTGCTTATTGTGCATGTAGTGCCTTTAGTGCCATCAAAAATGATGAAATTCAATACTGTTTTTGAACATATTTCCCAGATTTGGATGACAAATAAATCCATCCTAACAGTGCATCTGATAAATATTTGTGTAGTTTCACACTGGTGAAACTCGTATCACAGATGCGGTCTGTATAACCATCCTTATCAGCGGGGCAGAGAAATGGAAGAAGCTGACTCAAAACAAATGAACCAAGGGTATTATTAGGTAGTAGCAGGACATGGGGTAATCCCATGGACAATGTTGTCGTTAAGCTAGATGGACCTGTGAATAAAATTCATCAACATTACCTAACCTATCCTAACCAAACATCCTAACCGTTCCATATCCTAACCTTTCTCCATCCTAACCTTTCTCTATCCTAACCTTTCTCTATCCTAAGCTTTCCCCATCCTAAGCTTTCCCCATCTTAAGCTTTCCCCATCCTAAGCTTTCCCCATCCTAAGCTTTCCCCATCCTAAGCTTTCCCCATCCTAAGCTTTCCCCATCCTAAGCTTTCCCCATCCTAAGCTTTCCCCATCCTAAGCTTTCCCCATCCTAAGCTTTCCTTATCCTAACATTTCCTTATCCTAACATTTTCTTATCCTAACATTTTCTTATCCTAACATTTCTCTATCCTAACCTTTCTCTATCCTAACCTTTCTCTATCCTAACCTTTATCCTAACCTTTATCCTAACCTTTCTCTATCCCAAGCTTTTTCTATCTTAACCTTGCCCCGTCCTAACCTTGCCCCGTCCTAACCTTGCCCCGTCCTAACCTTGCCCCGTCCTAACCTTGCCCCGT